>JAOPJG010000906.1:0-15257 GCA_027478255.1 Dispira simplex | reverse complement strand
GTGTCGTTCGTCAAACTAGAAGATATGCTCCACGCTGCCAGATTATCCACACAGGATACTGACCTGGATCTCGACGACATGGAGTGTCTGTTGGCTTCAATGATCAGTCAGGGCTATGTACGTGGAAATATCAATCTCCAGCGGAGACTAGTCGTCCTGAGCAAACGCGATCCATTCCCTTCTCCTTATACACTGAACAAATAATCCTTTATAAATGTCTATTACAGGTACATCACAACAGGAAGCGTCACCCTAGTAATACACTTTGCCATGAATGGAAATTTAACCAGCACCTCTGCGTTGTATTATGATAATAAGGTGATGATGTACGTGATAAATAAAGAAAAGGTACTAATGCAGTGGGAAAGTCGAATATGTCAATCAACTAAATAAAATAAAAACGGGGATAATCCACGTTTGCTTTTTTTATGGTACAATATGGGTTTTTTTTTCGACTATGTAGAGAAAAATCCGCCAGCATTGAGTAGGTCTCTCACTAAACCCTATTGGTTAAATTCTGTAACTGGTATATTTTCGCTCCAAATCTCTATATAGTTGAAAAAAAATCACCCATATATTTAATAAATTGGCTGTCTCAGGCCGCCGCTAGCGTGTGTTTTAATTTCTTCACCACTTTGCACCACTCTTCCAGGGACAACCCAGCAGTCGAATCCATACAAGATTTCTCGGCCCAGCGTTGAGTCAACCCGGCCAGTGGATTTTGGGATGTCGGATCCTCCACATCGGCAATAGCCACAAGGTCAAGTTGTAAACAAAGTCGACACTGAGCTTGCCACTCGGCATAGTGCATATTATATAATCGCTGTATCAAGTGTAACAATTGGGCTGGTCGCAACATTCGTTGGCCTACGTTGTACTGTGTGGTAGGTGTGGCACTGGTAAGGGAATGTGTTTTTACTTCCGTATTATTATCCACTGTTAAACCAACGAAATTTGTATTGGGTTAGTAAACGAGAAATAATTACCTTCTGGTTGTTTGGGTCGAGCTGACACTACCACAGCCGAATTACACCTCCCTTGCTGTCCCCATTAGATCACATTGCGTCAAGTCTCTTTTTAAATAATAGTATCTGTCTTACCTATTGACTGGGGGCAAGCATTGCTGGTTGACAAAGGCCAATTTACATCGCTGAGTGCCTCAGTTGCTTCGGAGGTGAGGAGTCGACGCACCACGCCGTCCAAATGCTGATACCGTTTACCCATATCCTGGACAATGATTCCCATTTGGTTGACAAGATTTTTCAAACGACCGAGAGCGGCAACGATTTCCCGAGTTTGCTGGACCATTAACGTTTGCAATTGGGCAGTTTGAAATAGGGACTGAGGATTCTGAGCCAAAGTGGGCTCCACTTGGGTCCACGCAGTGGAACACAGGTGGGCGTGGTTGCGCTGGCTTTGAATGTTAGTTACAGACGCCAGCAAGACTTGACCTTGGGTGTGAAGTTCGTGCCAGGATTGACATTGTGTGCACCACCAGTCCAAGATTTTGAGTATCGAATCGGAGTTCCACTGGATCGAACTGGCCATGTTCTACGTAACTCAGTAAGAACGGTCTGTCTATAATGGAATAAGTGAAGGAAAAATAAAAAGAACGGCAGAAAAGTGGGCCAAACTACCATTGGGACTATCAGCATAAATCTAAGATAACCCTAGTCGAGTGGGCATGCAGTAACCAAGCCAAAGGTATAGAAGTGGGTGGCCCAAGAGACCCCCCCCTCAAACTATATCCCATGAAATATTTGCCAGAGATGAGACATTGGGGTGGATATATTACTCGCCACGAAAATGCTCTTTGGAAGAAAAATGAATATTAGAAATTGTGTTACACAATTTCACATCTCCCCCCTTCCAAAAAAAGGCATATTTTACTAGACCCAATGCCCAGCCAAAATAGGTCATATGGGCAAGATAGGCTGAATTGTGTGCTTCCAGAAGCTCAACTCACCAATGAGGGTAAGGCAGGGAAAAAGTATTGGGCATATATTGCGCTATAGGATTGTCCTCGCCGACTGAATTGGTGAGAATCTCCTTCGTTAATGTGGCCTGATGTTATCTTAGTTTTTAGCTCAAAAGAAGTTTAGTTTTACTTTTATTGGCAGACACAATAAACAAATTCGACGTGTGAACTCAAATCTCCAGAAATGGTACTCTGGAAATACCATTACATTGGCCAATAGTGTCAATTTTGGTGTGTCATCGGGAAAAAATGTTAACCAATCGCCCAGAGCCAAAGTTTAGCTGACAGTGTCGGCATATTTCCAATTTGGGTAAATATAGCGATATCATACAAGCGATGGGGTATAGTCATAGGAATGTGGGCACTGTTAACAACTTGCCGAACAACGGAAAAAGTAGTAGTGAGGATAGTTTTCAAAAATAGAAATCATGTTATGCAGACAATGAACGCCCTTTTATGCCACCGGAATAATAATAGGTGAGGCGAAAACAGAGAAAGAGTGAAAGGGAATTTCCAGGTACTGCCGGCAATCTTTTCTTTAGAATGTGGTTGGTTTAAGCGTTGCTGCCCAAGTGAATCCTATAAAACCTCACAGCTCCAGACATCCCTGGATTTCGTTTGTCACTTGTCGCTGTTATGTTGTTCTGGCGTGTATAAAAGTGGTAATTGATTTCCGTGGGTGTTTGTCTTTTTTCTTTCTTTTTTTATTTGCATTTAAGCAATTTTTTTGTTATCTTGGTTATTAGGCGAATGGTGGCCTAACCCAATATTTCTTTATATCCACTAGGGGACTGTTTTTTACCGATTGAAACATGGCAGAACAAACGCACACTCTTCAAAATCAAGCCACGCTGCCACGTTTACCTATCCCGACACTCCGGGAAACGGCCGACCGCTATTTGGAATCCATTAAGCCGTTCACTGGGCCCAAAGAATGGGAAAACACACAGGTCATCGTAGAAGATTTTATTAAATCCGGTGGGAAGGGGGAGCAACTACAGACACTGCTGCAAAAATACGGAAAAACCCAGCCCCTGAATTGGGTGCGTGATTGGTGGTTAGACCACGCCTATCTTCGACAGCGCGATCCTTTACTGTTATCCAGTTCATACTACGCTCTCTTTGAACCCGACCCAAACCACCCTCGTAAACCACAATATATCCAGCCCGAGGATACCGACAAAGGTACCCCCACCGCGTCGGAGCAAGCCGGTTATAGTCAGTACCAACTTCGCCGGGCGGCCCACCTTATCCACGAACACTTGGTTTTTATGGAGTTACTCTACACCTACCGCTTCCAGCCTGAACAGTTTCCATTAGGCCCGCTGTGCATGATTGACCATTACAGTTACTACACTGCCTACCGTATGCCCCTACCAGAAAAAGATGAAATGCGGCAGGCCTCTCCGTTGAACGTACCCTACATCGTGGTGATGGTACGTGATCAACTGTACAGGGTTGAAGTTTACGCTAAATCTCAGGGCCGGGTGCGGTTGCAAGTGGGCGATATCGAGGATCAGCTCTATCGAGTTGTCCAAGACGTGATGACCTGCAAAGACCTGGATGAACCCGTGGGAGTTTTGTCTACCCAACAACGTGATGAATGGGCTGGCGCGTACGCCTATGTGAACGAACTGCACTCTACCAATGCTGAAACCTTAAATGCTGTCGTTGAATCCCTCTTTATAGTGTGCCTAGATGATTATCACTCGGGAAAAACGCTGAACGAGCGCATGGTTAACGCTGCGGTCGGGCGTAAAGGCTTAAACCGTTGGTACGATAAATTTATTAACATCCTTTTGGACAATCAAGGCAATGCGTCCATGTTGCTGGAGCACTCTGTGGTGGATGCCCAACCTTCATCTGTTCGAACCGGCTATACCTTTGAGCAGCCCGCTCGCTGGCCTGAACCAGTATCCCGTTGCCTGCACGACTATGAACCTCCCAAACGCCTGCGTTTTGTAGCCAACAATCGTATCAAGCAACTGATACAGCATGCTTTACAGGCCAACGAAGTGCGTATCAGCGACAGCATGATTCGTGTCCAGACTTTTAACGACTTTGGTAGCAGTAAAATTCGACGTCAGTATAAATTGCAACCGAACGGGTTCGTGCAACTGGCCCTGCAGTTAGCCTATTACCGCGTGCACCATGAGCTTACCGCGACGTACGAACCTGCCAACTGCCGTATTTTCTTGGGAGGTCGAACTGAAACTGTCCGCGTAGTTTGTCAGGAAGTGGTGGCCTTTGTGCGAGCCATGGATGACCCATCTATGGACCGTCGTAAGGTTTACCAGTTACTCCAGGCCGCCATTAAAAGGTATATCGATATTTACATTACAGCTTCACATGGTCAAGGAGTGGACCGGCATTTATTCGGTCTGCAGATGGCTCATCTCTACCTGACTGACCCACAAGAACGAGATGAGTTACACCCGGTTTTCACCGACCAGGCGTTTATCCAATCCTCCACGTGGCGGCTTTCCACGTCCACTGTTATGGCCAGCCGAGTATTTACAGTGGGTGGGTTCGCCGCTGTGGTACCTGAGAAAGGGTACGGTCTCCACTTTCTCAAGTTTGAAGACCGAATCCACTATGGATTGGAAGGAAAGAAAAGTGGTGGCGTGGATGTTGATCTCATGACTGAGGCAATCAACCAGGCGTTACGGGATTTGAGTAAGCTTTGCGAAACCGTGCTAGCTGGAACCCTGCAGCATCCTGCCAAACTGTAATATCTGATATGAGGCGATGTATCAATAATCTTGAAACTTTAATCACGATGACCTGCTGGGTTTAGTTGACAAAAATTATTTTGCGTTTTCTAAACGTGGTGCCATTCGTCTGGGCTTATATTTTTTTATCTATTTAATTTCGAACCGTGTGGCAGCTGATGATGAATAAACCCCACATATTGTTGTAATAGACAAGAGCTGGCATTGAAAATTTTTATATTTCACCCACCAAAAAATTATCACCTGACATGGCGGTACACTTTTGTCCTATTTTCGTTACGGCAGGACTTCACTTTAAAGAAAAAAAAACCGAACCTCGACTGTATACGGGCTGTTCAGACCAATTTCAAAAAGGAGATAATGTGTGCATGTTAACCTAATACTCTGGTTACTAGGAAACCAGCCCCGGAGACCATTATTCTTTTTAATAGTTTGGAAAACAATATCGTTAGCAGGGTTTACCCATGGACCTGATTACGACTGCTTCCCCCTATGATGCGGACTACCGTCGTTCCCGACGAGTGCTGTTGTCGGTACAGGACATGCACTCCATGGGGTTGGCCATTGACGACACTGTTCTCCTTCAGGCTCGGAATCCGAGAAGCCAGACCACGGACACGCCTTGGAGGTTTCTAGGGGTAGCTTGGCCACACCCTACCACATCACTCGGGTCAGTAGGTTTGTCCACCTTGGCTCGCTTAAACAGCCAAGCAGCAGTGGGTGACCTGGTGAATATCCAACCTTGGTGCGGTCTGTCCCCCATTGCGAAGCGTATCGTGGTGGATTTTGTTATGCCGTGTCACCTATCCCTGACCGATTTTTTGCGGTTGTACATCAGGGAAATTCTTGTCGATTTGGTATGGGTATACGACAAGTTGGTGTTTGACGTACCCTTTGGAAGTCAGTCGCTGCGGCTACGAGTGGAAAAGTTTACAGTACAGTCTCGCCTGCCCGACGGTGAAGTGCCCGTGGGCAAAGCAGTATCCCAGACAGTAGTAGAATTTCCTCAAAAGGAGCAGCTCCAAGGTACACCGACGTTCACCAAGATTGATTACACACAGATTGGGGGTCTAGAAGAGGAATTACGTTCAGTGCGGGAAATGGTGGAGTTACCGCTGACACAACCGGGGTTCTTTTATCGATACGGGCAGCGCCCACCGCGCGGAGTGCTCTTGTACGGGCCACCCGGTACAGGGAAAACGTTAATTGCGCGGGCCGTAGCTTCGGAGACCAACGCTCACGTTACCTGTATAAACGGACCCTCGGTCATGAGTAAATACTATGGCGATACCGAAGCCAAATTACGGGCCATTTTCCAGGACGCTATTCGACATCAACCCGCCATTATCTTTATTGACGAAATTGATGCACTGTGTCCCAAGCGGGATGACGCAGTAGGAGAGTCCGAAAAGCGAATTGTCACCACATTACTTACCTTAATGGATGGATGTGCCAGTTTGCTCCCCAGCGAAGATTCCAACGCGGTGACGTTAACCTCCGCCCGTTCTTTACCAAGCCCCAGTGAAAGTCCGCGGTTGGTAGTCATAGGCGCCACGAATCGCCCTGATGCCCTGGATGACGCACTCCGGCGACCGGGGCGGTTCGACCGGGAAATTGAAATTGGCATTCCAAACACCCAAGCTCGCTTATCCATTTTGCGTACCTTATTACGTTCCATACCGCATACGCTGACCGAAGACGAAATAGCTAATTTTGCCGCCACCACTCACGGGTATGTAGGAGCGGATCTGGCGGCCCTATGTCACGAGGCAGGATTTCGGGCGATCCAACGGCATGTAGAGGAGGAACCATCGGTCTCAATTGCGATTCAAGGTGCTACGGAGAAGCTAGGTGGTTCGCCATCCCTGATGGTTACGGCGAGTGACATGCGGCAGGCCATGGCAGGTATACGACCCAGTGCGATGCGTGAGATTTTGTTGGAGATACCACAAGTCCGATGGGGCGATATCGGGGGACAAGACGAAGTCAAGGCTAAACTCAAAGAATCGGTGGAATGGCCCCTTCGACACCCTGAGGCCTTTCTCAGGATGGGCATCCAGCCCCCCAAAGGGGTTCTTCTATACGGCCCGCCGGGTTGTAGTAAAACCCTCATGGCCAAGGCCTTGGCTACGGAAGCAGGCCTCAATTTTATCGCCATCAAAGGGCCCGAACTATTTAACAAGTGGGTGGGTGAATCGGAAAAAGCCATTCGTCAGGTATTTCGTAAAGCCCGCCAGGCCTCCCCTTCGATTGTCTTTTTTGATGAAATTGATGCCATCGCCGTTAAACGTGGTGGGGATGGTGGAGGTGGATCATCAGTGGCTGACCGGGTTTTATCCCAATTACTGAACGAGCTGGATGGAATCGAGCCCTTGGTGAATGTGACCGTGGTGGCTGCCACCAACCGACCGGATATCATTGACGATGCCCTACTACGACCCGGTCGCATTGATCGTATGCTCTACATTGGGCCTCCGGACGACCATGCCCGCTGGGAAATTTTTCGAATTCAGTTTGCCTCGATGGCCTGCGACGATGATGTATCGGTGTCAGAATTGATCACCCTTACCCGGGGCTTTTCGGGAGCGGAAATTGTAGCGCTATGCCAAGAAGCAGCGTTTGCTGCTATGGAAGAAGATGTTCACATCTCTGCGGTAGCCAAACGTCACTTTGAGCGATGTTTCCGTAGTTTCCACCGGCGTATCACACAGGAAATGTTGGATTTCTACGACTCCTTTCAGAAACATCAAGCCTCCAAAGCCGTATAAGTAAATATAATTTTTGTTATTTTGTTGGCTGGAAATGTCACGGTGTAAATGAGCATAAGTGCATCCACTCTTGTTGAATGTCCTCGATTACCTAACAATTCCCCTTGCAGAGTCACCAGAAGAGTATGACTCTGCCCTCGGAATTGAAGCATCCTGATGCCTTCACTACACCTCCTTGGAAAAAGGAGAGTTCATCAGACAACTGTTTGTGAAAAGTGGTGACAACCACTTCAAAAAAATATCGCAAAACCTGAAGGCACTTAGAACTCACGCTGACACTTGGTAGGAGGCTGCAGCTTATCAGCCATCCTGGTTAATCCCCACCAGAATCTCTCGGGGATCTCGTCGTTATTGTGGAGGCCGAAGAGAAAGCATCAGAAATTGAATCCAGCGGCAACATCGCTGTTCCAGAGATGAACAGGAGGGGGTCCACCAACCACAGACTCCAAACACTTGCATGTGAATCACACCAGGGTACGTCACGTATGTAATTGATAATCTCCAGAGAAATCTGACTTACTGCACTGGTGAGGGTGTAGTGTGAACCCCAAATAATCGATGGGAAGGAATTAATAATGAATTACGACCTTCGTCCATGGTTAAACATGTAATACAAAACAGCAAGAAGAGAGTTAGAAATTGAAATATTTAAATGACGAATATAATCAATAGTTCGACGAATTAAAACTAAGGTAAGTTGAATGTCAAAACCGGATGAATTCGGTGACAATAGTGAAATGTAAGGTAATCAGAACCAACGATTTTTACTATTGTAATAGAAATAGAAACGAGATTAAAATCAGAATTTACTACTATACGAACAGAACTTTGGAAACAGAATAACCCAAAATCACAATGAACTGGGTACTCAGAGTTACAGAAAAAACGATAACAATCACTTACCTTCTGCAGAATCAAAACTGGAATTTATAAATGGAAAAACTAAAAGTAAGAGAAATGTATTCTGAAAATTTATCCTTAGTGTACTAAGGACTCCAAGCTCCCTAAACACCAGCATTATTTAACTAGGTTTAAATACCAATATACATTCATCAGAAAAAACATAATCTAAAACTAATCCAATTAAGCACTGAAAACCATAGTTGGTTTCACCAATGGAAGCTTGATTATTACTGACATCATCTTTAATATCCCACCATACCAGTAGTACCGCAGTACAGAGACGGGGTACCCACCACAAAGACTAAAGGGGTTAAAAGAGGTCTGTTAGATCCCAAAGCACTATCTTCCAAATGGGCAAATAATTATTTGGATTAATACCATTAATCATTACAATTTATGCCTGGCCTTTGCCAGTTTCAAACATTGTACTCCATATGATGTTTTCACCAATGCAAAGGACATAAATTAACTCAGGTTCAACATTCCCATTATTACGCCTAGTGGCAAACAAAAAATCTTCACATATGTGCTTCTCACAGAAATGCCACAATATGCCTGGTGCAACAGGGTTGAAAAACAGTAGGAGAAGAATTAGAATTAGAATTTATTGTTTAATGAGCCATGATAGGGCTCCTTATCCCCCCCTCTTTCACGCGGGTGGAAACATGATCATACTGTGACTTGCGCATACAGATTGCAGGAAAAGAATATGGACACCATGCCACCAGGGCATTTTAGTGGAAAAATCAAACTAGGAGAAAAGATCTTGTTAAGGATTGGATAAACAGTAGCCTTTAATAAACGATGGATAAACAATAAAGTAAGCAATGTCTTCTCAAGAGAAGTACCAGTGATAGCTAATTATATACCTCATAGATAGGAGAGGATGAGTCACGTGAGAATAAGATGTAACCAGAGACAGAGAACAACGAAATATCAACAGATCTCTTATCTGCTGAAGCATTGTAACAGAGACTGCTTTGGCCAAGCACAGCTACCACTCATTACCATCCTCCAATAAACCATGTGTAAGTGTTACAGACTTAAAATCATTGTGTACAATACCATTGACAGTCCACAGGTCCTCGTAAGAAGAGGATATAAATAAATGGTTTAATATTTGAATTGAGTGCAGTGGTTATAAATGTCAGATGGGTGCCAAATAATATCAGTGGTAATTGGGGGGAATGAGAACATGAGATAGGGAGTAAGAAGGGAGGGGGGGAAATAAAGAAAACATGTGTAAGAGAGTGCAAAGTAGAAAACTTGATGTAAGCAGGCCAAAGAAGTGTGAAACTCAACGAATGGAAAAACTGCATTTTCAGGCTATCTGATTTACAACAACGAACGCGTTACTTTTTTTATACTATTAAGATTAAGATTAAGATAAGATTACAAGTTATGCCTGGCCTTTGATAGTTGCAAACGTTGTACTCCATACGATGTTTTCACAAATGTAAAAGTCATAACCTGTGAATATTATAAGATATTGCTTTCCTTCCCAATTTACCAGACTTATAAAAGAAACATAGCCTTGACGTATCACCAATGTTGATTTTCTCGCTTTTCCTTTTTCTGCACCTTTTTATCGTAATCACTAATAAAGCGTTGACACACCCTTCCCCGTTTGTTTAACGTTCCCCTTTAGGTAAAGCGATTCAAGCAACCTAACACTTGGGACGCTAGATCTTCGTCTTCATAATTCCATGTGAGTGTCAAATGAGCCTGGCGGTCCTTGACGGCATCCAAGCGAATGGCAATGGTCTCGACTATTAACGTAGAAGTGGACTGGTTTAAATACACCCGCGTGGTGACCTGTTGTTCAACGGAGGCCCGCAGGACCTGTAAAATATGTGCATCCGTTAGGTTTGCCATGGGATTATCTGAAAGGTTAGGAGGGGAAGTAATTAATTTACCCAAGGGGAGTTGACGGGTGGTTTCAAATTCCAAGGTGTGGGGTCGCATACCACCGTTGTCGACCAAAAATTGGGTAGCATCGGACATGTGCGGTGGCTCTGCACTGGCATTATCAAAGTGCAAAATACCATCTACTGGTAAATCCACGATGGGTCGGGGATCTTCGACGGGGGTAGAGGTTCGGGTGTCGTCACTACCGAGCGACAGAGCAGTATTAGTTGACATGGTAATCATGCGGGATTTTTGCTGGTGCCACAAATGCTGGTAAAAAGTGGTGTCAATCTGTACTGGGATAGCCCGGGTGGTCTCGATATCGATGGATTCCCCGTTGGCCGGATCGAAGCAAGGAATGGAAAACTCTTGCATGATCTTGGATTTTAGGAACCCCATTTTCGATTTTTCGCCGTGCACCAGTACCACGTTCCGAGGCTCACACTGACGAATCAGCTGCATAATCCCTTTGGCATCGGCATGGGCACTAAAGGACAAGTTTTTCACCTGAAGCTGGACGTGGATAGTGTTGAAGCTATCAATCTCGATGACCTTTTGGCCGGCCAATACTTTGGCACCCACAGTACCAGCTACACAGTACCCAGGCATGATTACCATATTCTTGCGATCGTGGCACCACTTTTTAAACACCTCTAGGGACGTGCCAATGTGCAACATACCTGGTGTGGCAAACAGTACCATCGGACCGGGTTGGTCGGCGTAGGCCCGGTCCCACGGTTTGATATGTTTGAAATCAAACATGTTACGGTGGATAAACGTATCCTTGATCTTTTGGTTGGTCCAGTTAATGAATAACTTGTAGTAATTGTTGGCCTTTTCCGTCAGACCGGCCGAAAAGTAGACCGGAACTTTGAGACCCATTCGGTCCCAAAAAGTTTCGATCAGGATACAAAGTTCTTGGGCCCGACCCAGCGCAAACACGGGAATGATCACTTTCCCCCCTTGGGTAACGCAGTCGTACACCTTTGTTAAAAAATCCCGTTCCCGGGAACGTTTGGAATCCCGGATGGTGGTAGCGTAGGTCGTTTCGGTGACTAGTACATCGGGTCGCACTTTATCAATCCAGGCCGCGCCCAAATGCCGATCGGGTGTCATGTTGTAATCGCCTGTGTACACAATGGACTCTTCCCCCACCCGTACGTAAAACATCCCCGCGCCTAACACATGGCCGGCGTAGTAGGCCTTAATTTCGATTTCGTCGTCTTGCCAGTGGGTTTCGTGGAGGTTAACTGTAATGACCTTTTTCATGCAGTCTTTGAGCTGCTGGGAGGTAAAAAAGTTGGTTTCGCCTTTACGCTCGACGGTAATTTTACGGTAATCTTCGAGAAGAATAGGGCATATGGCCTTGGTGGGATGGGTCATGTAGATGGGTCCGTCGAAACCGCACATTTCCGTAAAGTAGGGCAGCGCACCGCAGTGGTCCAGGTGAAAGTGACTAATGATAATGCAGTCCAGCACGTCGTTGAAGTTGCCGTCCTTGGAAATGTAGGTGAAGTCGGGAAACCTACGTTCGTCATTGTAACCCATGTGCATGCCACAGTCGAACATGATATTGCGCCCACCCAGGGTCACCAGAATACAACTACGGCCGACATCCTGGCCGGCACCCAGAGGAACGATACGCATGAAGTAATGCGGGGTGTAGAGGCTGGAGGGGGATAGGTGACTAGGAATGAGCTAGACTAGTAAGAAAAGGCTGGACAAGGTGTATCAATTGGGTACATTAATAGCACATTACGCTACGTAGTAGAAAGCAATAGGTTTGAATAAATAAAAAAGCGGAATTAGTGGTCTGCTCTCTCATATGAACTGGAATACACAGCCCAACATATTTCCTTTGGGATACGGGGCAAACACTAACAAGCACTTTCTGGGTCTGGGTGCTTGTTTGCCTGTTTGGCTTTTTTTCGTTGACAGTGTCGCGTTTTTTTTGTTTTTTTTACTTAACCATTAGTAATAGGAAATTCTCGTATTTCTTTTTATAATTCCACTTATTTTTCGCAATAACCTACCTTGACTATCAGAACTTTTATATCTTTATTGTTTGGAATAGGTGGGATCGTTGTGTTCACGCTCACGGTTGCTATATCTTTGTTTGTGTTGTTAATAAACTAAAAGACAAGGACACTACCGGGTGCTGTTGATCGCTCGTTTGAAAATTTACAAAACTTTCCACCATATTAACGACGTTTAACTACCCACGTTCTCTGACCGCTCTTGGTTGACTTTTTTTACGTTCCCTACAAGGCGGTTTTGTTAGCCATTATTCCGCATCGTTTACCATGAGCGTACACCAGGAAGTTGTTGATTTGGGAAAGGCCTTGCAAAAGGCCAAAGATAACAATAGCGTCACGGTAAGTTGTTGAACGTCTCGAGAAGTGGTCGGCCATTCCGTTGGAGGCATGTCCGCGTTGACTTATTCACTGTGGTATTTTGTGACGTGCTCATTTGCTGGCGAACAAGCTCACAGTAGCTCTAAACGGCTTTTTACCTGTTACTTTGTCGCGTGCCACGGGCTTACTTACACAGCGTTCACCCTGCACTTTGTGGCACCCTCTCGTATGTATGCATGGGGGTGGTTCTCTGTTTGTTATCTCCGAATAATTGCTGCTTGATGTCCTTTGGTTAAATAGGAAGTACTCGACCTTGTGGCACGTTTATCCAAATACAAAGCAACGGCGGAAATTCTAAAAAAGACAGAAATCGGTCTAGTTGTTGGTAAATTACGTATTCACCCTGATGCCCAAGTGGCTAATGCGGCGAAAAATCTCGTCCGTAAATGGAAGCAAGACGTTATCATGGCATCCAGTGTTACCCCAAAGGCAAAAACCGAGAATGCCACATCCAAACCCACGACCAGCACCTCTTCGACCTTGGCGTCGTCTCCCGCACAACCAGCGACGCCAACTGGCAACGGAGCAAAGCTCGCCAAACCCACCCCTACTTCCACTTCCACTACTACTACCGCTCCTATTACGACAGCCCCATCCAAACCCCGAAGCATGCTTAACGACGGGGTGAGTCCTAAATCTACCGGCGATAAAGCGCGAGACAAGTGCATCGAAATGCTGTACAATGCACTGGCTACGAATTCGGGGGCACCGGCGAGTCTCTTGTGCGAACGGGCTGTGTCCGTGGAACAGAACGTTTACGGGGAGTTCCAAGCCGTAAGTGCTGATTACAAAGGAAAGATTCGGACTCTCTTTCTAAATCTCAAGAACAAGTCCAATCCGGGATTACGGGAAGGTGTGGTAAGCGGCGAAATACCCGTGGGACGGTTTTGTTCTATGTTGAAGGAGGAAATGGCCTCTGAGGAACGTCGGGCCGAGGATCTTCGTATCCAAGAGGAGAACCTGTTCAAAGCCCGTACCGTGGGTCCTATGGCCGCTGAAACCGACCAGTTTATGTGTGGTCGTTGCAAGCAGCGCAAATGTACCTACTTCCAAATGCAAACTCGTAGCGCTGATGAACCGATGACGACGTTTGTCACCTGTACCAACTGTCAAAATCGTTGGAAGTTCTGCTAAACCCCCCATTTAACTTTAGAAAAAAAAGAGAAGCACCGTCATCATGGCAATTTTTGTATAGGCCCACCATTACGATAAGCAATCCTTAGTTTAATCAAATGAATGGCATACTGACGACTTTCTAGTATTCAATGATACCTCAACCTTGTTGCAATGGCGACCTTGGTCATTATCGTTGTGAAGACGAAGTATATCGATGATTCCAAAGTGTTTTTCCAGATTCATTACACAGCGGGATATTTCGAATTTTATTTCGTGACCTCTAAAAAATATACCTGCCGCCATGGTAGACTAACAGTGGCATCAAATTTTTCCAATTCAAGCTTGTCTGCATAGAAGTGCTGAATAGACCATTCACTTTAACGCCAGACTTGTTGGATTTAAGAGAATGGCTGTACGTTTATAATAAATATCACTTTGGTTCATTCTTTTTACCCCCCCCCCCACTTTCCACTATCATCACTCTTCTACTACTATTGTTATTACCCACCTCTTCTTTGTTGTTACCGCTTTTGTCAGTAATTTCCCTCCGTTGCCCATAACTACTCTCACTTCATAACCCCTCACTACTTGCTGCTCGGATGGTTCCAAAGTACTTTTTCAGTATTTCACTGGTAACCTATTTCATTTTCACTTTTTTCCGCCATTTCCATTTATTTCGTAAATTTCTAAATAAAATGTACCGGTTTACGGGTAATCACATGATATGGAAAGTTGTGTGACAGACAGTAGGTCTCAGTGGGAAGAAATCATGAATCTTTTAATAAAAATCAACAATCTTCGTCTGATCAAATCTCTTTTTTTCATAGTTGTCGACAACAAGCCTTTTATATCTGGTTGTCGAGCCTTGCTGCCGAGTATCCTGTTCATCTCGTCACCGTTATCAGTCTGGGTCTTGCCTTTGTATTTGCCACATCTTGCCCAGGTCCCTGGGCCCTTGCCCGTTCTTTTGTCTTATCTGGGACCTTGGGTACTTTATCTGGGTTCTCTGGATCTGGTTGTAGTTTCTTTCTTTCTATTTCTGGGTGCTTCGTTCATTCTTTGTTTCCCATCTGGGTCCCGGTGGGACGTCTTTTGCCTATGTGTTACAGGTTAAGGTAGTTTTCTCGTTAGTATATAGCGATAAAGACTCTTCTTCACGTGCTATGTGTCACACAACTTTCCATATCATGTGATTACCCGTAAACCGGTACATTTTATTTAGAAATTTACGAAAGAAATGGAAATGGCGGAAAAAAGTGGAAATGAAATAGGCTACTAGTGAAATACTGAAAACCCACTTTGGAACTACCCATATGGGCGATTTTTTTTCGACTATATAGAGAAAAATCCGCCGATTTGTTGAAATAAATCACGTGACTTTTTTGGGAAGAAAAAATCTCGCCTCCTTTTCGTAAAATGTTTGGTAAATAGAAAAACC
>JAOPJG010000905.1:0-15259 GCA_027478255.1 Dispira simplex | reverse complement strand
CGTTGGGTAATAACGCATTGCGCTCGCTCTTTGAAGTTAATGGCCTTGAGTAAATGCACCAAGGGTCGGACGTTACGCAGTTTAGCCACCAGAGCGTAGTCGCCGGGTTCAGTGGGTTGCTGGGTGGTTTGGGATAACGATTGCAGTACCTCGCTCATGGTGCGCTCACAAGTGGTAGTACTGTGATAAACCTTTGTCTTCAGGGTGTTTGGCAATGACTAGGTAGAAAAAAAACAATGGCAAGAAAAATGGTGAGCGGAGAAAGCAATAAACTATCGAACAACCAGGCGAGTTGGAAAAAATACCAATTTGAGCAATAGTAAATGCGATGGCTTTTGAAAACAGACTGAAGTTATCGCAGGACACAACTTAACCATAATATTTTGGGTTAACAAACGAAAAGTCACATCCACAGCTGCGGCAGACACCGCCCAGCTCGGTCTATCCGTACCACCTAAAGTCAGTATTTATTGAAAAAATACGCATGGTGTGAGCAGCATTGCTATAAATCAAAGTGGTGGATTCACCTTATTAAGGGAGATACTTTTTTGTTACAGTACCCCAAATACTAAAAATTAATTCCTTATTTTTCGGTAATTTTTTTGTTTTGGATAACATCGAAATAAGCATAGTTCATCAATCCAATAAAGCGGTGATATTTATCACACTAGCAAATTCCAGTGTGATTCCTAATACTCCCTCCCTACTCCTCTAAGCAAGCCACGTTTGGAACGTTAGTCGAACTGGACGTAGCGTTCAAACTGGGATTTAAAGGATCGCCGGTTAAAAGGCTTAATTAAAATTGACGACAAGAGTTCATGGTGTCGATTGGAAAGCCGTACATCCACATCAGCCGTGATACCAATGACCACCGGTAATACTGTAACGAGGTCACCCTGACTGTTTTCTTCCCCCGTACCATTTTGCCTCCCCGAGGTCTCCAATGCCGCTGTGTGAGTCTCCGCGACCACAAATAGTGCCCCATCGCCGAGACTGGCCGGATCAGACCTTAAATGGTTCCTCGTCAGGGTATGGATCTCCTGGGCCACGTCGATACCGTTCATCAGCGGCATGTACATGTCTAATAAAACAAAGTGGTAACCGAGACCGTTGTGCCAATTCTCTTGGAACAGTTTCAGGGCCAATTCGCCGTTCCATACCACATCCACTTGGGTAAACCCAAAGTAATGCAAATGTCGCCCCATAATGGCCCGATTGACGTGGTCGTCTTCAGCCATAAGAATTCTTACTTGGTCAGGCCGGAGAAACGGTCCCGGGCCTGGACAGCGCCATGACGCCAACAAAGCCGTTTCGTATCTAATTTCATTTTGTCTCTCTTCGACCATGGTTTGTATGGGTTGTACTGTTAACTCAGTGACAGCTACCGGAGCAGTCAATTTCTGGATATCACCTAGGTCAAACGGGTCTACAGTTGGACCCACAGGGTACGTTGTCACGGCCTTAACGACTGAATTACAGTGGTTTTCTAAAACACTGCCCACTGCTCCGGTGAGAGGGGTGGTGGATTGAAAATTACTCTCCGTGGGTGGTGCCCCTTTCAAGGGGGTTTCACTGAGAACCTGCCCCAACTTTTGGGGCTTTTGTTGAGATGAGTCGTGCCAAAAGGTTGAATTAGGTAGGGCGCCCGCAGGCCGAGGTGTCTCCGGCACGTGGCTGCTTCGACTAGATGGGGTTTTCTTACTACGAGCTTCGCCTGTACTACTGTATTTATGACGTGCTTCCTTGCGAAGCGTTTCCACGAATTTACTACTATGGCGCATAAATTCCAACTGGGCCGAAGTCAAGTCGTCATCCGAAGACGTCGGGGTAGTGGCACGGTCTGGTAGTTGCAGGTACTGGGTGGTATCGCCATCATCTCGACCACGACTCCGGTGAGTCCCGCTTTGCCATATGGGTGGCTTCAAAAATCCTGGCGAAGTAGGCTGCACAACTGGTTTTGGGATTCCATCTACGGTTTTCAAAGTTCCCAACTGACTGGTGCAGGATCCGGTCTTAATTCCCTGCTTTGGCTCGTCCATATTGACTGATTGTTGTAGAAGTCCCTCTCCTGATCGAGGGGAAGCCAACGACGCCATCGTACCTTTCTTGTGATCCCGACGGTTAGTTTGCACCATTACAGCCGTATCCTTGCGCACGTCGCCTGGTACCCTATCGCAAAGGGCTTGCGGTGTCCCAGCATGACTGTGGCAACTCTTAAAATAGTCGTCGAGGGAATCCGTGGTAGACAATGGAGTAGCTGGCGTGTGAGTAGGTTCCCGTTGGAACCACACCGTAAAGTAGAACCGACTGCCCTGGCCGTAACAACTTTTAACTCCAATTTGACCTCCGAAGAGTTCTACCAACTGTCGGGAAATGTACAAGCCAATTCCGGTTCCCCCGTAGCGTCGATTGGTATTCCGGTCTGCCTGAGAATACTCCTGAAATAACTTGGCCTGATTCTCCTCCGAAATCCCTATACCATTGTCAATCACTTCGAATAGTAAACGGCAGGAGTTCTGGACTGCGTTGGGTGAATTTATGACTGTATTTAACGATGGAGTCCAAATCGCCGGATCGAACCACTGTCGCAGAGTAGACGTATCCGACGGGGATAACAAATCACCAGGTTGCGGTGGTATAAAATGGCCAGGTAGGCCTCCAACACCGACGGTAGAGGAATCGGTTGAATCTGCACCCAGTTCCTGGTTCCTAATCCCCTGATTTGACACCAAACCCGACGACGACGGGATTGTAGAGTCCAGCGAGGCCATCCTTCGATGACCCCGGGTTTCCAAGACTTGCGAATTAAGAACCAAAGGGGGACGATTCGCCCAGCTCCTGTCACCTCCACTAGTGTTAACCCCTAACGCCACAGTGCCAGCGTTACCTGGGTGATGATGTGCCATCGCGGCTGTTGCCGCTGTGATTAGTGACCACCCTGGTAAACCTCCAGTTTGGAAAGCGTGATCCTTCGGTAGAGGGGGGCCTCGTTCGTACACCTGCTGCTGATAATCCACCAGCAAACGCACCCGGAGGGTCACTTGGGCCTCGTCGTCATGTGTCTGGTCTCGACCTGTACTTTGCTCGTCCTCTGTCGCCATGGGTGATGATCCCATTGCTGCCAACCCCGGTCCGTTGCCCAGAACGTCCCGACGGGTAAACTTGAATGCGTTACTAATCAAGTTGGTCAGAATTTGAAACAATCGCTGGTCATCCATGACCAACTGACTTGGAATACGCGGGTCGATATCCGCGGTGAATTGCACATGATTGGTATGCGCCCAGCGGGTGGCGGCGTTAACAAAAGGCCCCATCACCCCGTGAAAATCGTGACCACGCAAGTCCAATACTACGCGTTGGGCTTCCAACTTGGAAAACTCGAGGATATTGTCCAGTAAATTATGCAGCGAACGACTGCTAAATTCGAATAGCTCGAGCAGGGTTCGCTGGTCGTCATCCAATGCCGTGGCCTGAAAGAGTTCCAAGGCACCCGTGATACCTGTCAATGGGGTGCGCATTTCGTGGCTAAGAAACGAGAAGAATTGTGCCTTTTGATCAAGTCGCCTTTGTGCCCCCTCCGCAGTTAGAGTCATGGTCAGGTCGTGTATCATTACGGCGAAGAGCGGTAAAGCGGATTGTTTGGGATGCCGAGGTAAAGGAACAACTGTTACGTCCACGGGAGTGGACAAACTGTCCCGGGGAAAGGACAATGGGTAAAGCATGGTCAGCGACGAGAGGCCCTGGGCTAAGGAGCCCAGCCGTTTGGTGTAATTTTCGTAATCAATATGCAGAATATCCTCTAGGGACCCATCGATAATGTTCTGGTCCTGCTCGTCAGACTTCCCCTGTGTGTTTTTATCCAAACCATCGTGGGGTATCTTCTCCGAGTCAGCACACTTGCTATGATTAGCCAACGAAGAGGACCAGGTGGGAACACTCCGAGCTTTGGAGGTTGTGTGGTCCACATGCACTGCCCGCCCGGTAGCCATGGCCTCCTCCAGTAACGGACCCAACGATATTTTGTGGATAGAGATATCCTGTGGTTGATTGGTCCCCGTGAAAAATGTGGATATTCTCCGGGAACAAGATGCCCTAGGAGAATTTTCTCCCGGTTGGTAACCACCGCCATCTCCTGGAGTACTGGAGTGTTCACCACTCCCTTGTGAGGAAGCACTATGGGTAGCTTGAAACATGTATACCAGCTGGTCAATGGGTAATCCCTGCACCAAACGCCGGTAAGAGGCAGTAGCGGAAGTACAGTTTGAGCCCGAGTCAGAACCCTGAACGGCGAGAAGTGGGACAGAAGCTAGCGAACCAATGTCACCACTATTAGGTATCCGAAGAACCTCTGATCCCACCTGTTGCTGTTTCTGGCTGGTTGTCGTGGTGTACAATCCCATCAACTGGCCATTTTCTTTAGGATTGGAGGTGGGAATATCTTGAATACTTTCGTCTGGAAGTCCATAATACGCACGCAACTTTCGAGCCACCTGGACCGCATGGTGCTGGCAAGGGTGACCCACTTGTAACCCGAGAAATTGGACAAAACGATGGTTGGCCGAATGTACTCGACCTTCTGCATCAACAATGGCCATCCCTTGGTTCACGTGCTGCCCTAGGGTATCCAAATAATCCACCGTGGTCCTGGTCCATGGGTCCATGAGGAAATCACTGTGTAATGGCATTGGACTAGGGACCGGTGGTTGCTGACCAGAAGGTACTCCAGTCTGTACCCGAAAATTTACAGCGAGTTGACCGAAAGCCCGTGCATAAGACGCAGGATCCCTATGACATAAATGTTGGTGTATCTCGGCAAAAGGCTGCAGTTGTTGAAGCAGCTGGCTCGGGGTCATCGTTGGGCAACTCGGTAAATCACCCAAAGAAGCCGTAGTAGATGATGGTGCCGACCACGTCTCGGCAGGTGGGTTCCCGCCCACTTCGCCCAGCCCCATACTCTGCTTGATATGGCTAGGTGGCAACGACGGTTTTCGGCAAGGTGAGGGTGCTATATAAAAAATTATAAACCAATTCGCCAAAGTGACTAAATCAGAAGTGTCAGAGGTCGGATTAGGGCATACAGGATAGTGAGCCCGTGGCAGCGTTACATGTGATGCAGCCGGGAGTAACCAAGGCCCACCGTAACCGTACCGCTGGCAGAACTGAGACAACCGACGAAACCAAGGAGTCTGGGGACTAGGCAATGATTCCCACGACGAAATTTGACAACCAAACGCACGACACGCCAACGACGGGGGTAACATTTCCTGGGAAAGCACCATGTCGTCGCCAGTTGTGTTATTCATGGCCAGCAAGGCAGAAAGCTCTGCACGTTTGACGGGATCGCCGAGCGCCAGTATAGGTAGGGCAGGCCCTTCGGGGGTAGGACTATCCTTTGAAAACCGTAGCCTGGGAAACAAATTATACCAATGAGTATTCCCGCCTACCCGGGGATTGTCCACCGAGTCGGTTTGATGCAGGCAAAGGGGTGTCACATCGTGAGTGGTCGAGGAGGAAAGAAAAGATAGACAAACGAGACCGGGCTGCAACGCCTCAACCTGGGAGGCCGTCTGCAAACTCAGCCGGTAAAAGGAATGCGCCAATGAAAGGGAGGGTGTATTTGTACAGTACGAAAGGGAAGGAGAAGAGGACAAGGATGACGGAGGAGTCGTAGCGGAGTCGGTAACAGCTGGTTCTATTAATTCTGGGGAAGCGATACACATACGCCAGGCCGCTTGCAGAAGGGTGTCGCGTAATTGGGCCAAGAGTAACGGAGTAGCCTCCCTCCACCCAAAAATATACGAAGGTTGGGCAGCAGAGGGAAAGGGGGTGTGTACCACTGATAAAGTTACAAACAACCACACCGGCTGAATGGTGGAATGTACCGAGTCGGACCAATTACCCAAGGGTAAGGTAGACGACGCTACTAGACAAGCCGCCGCCCGGGCGGATGGCAAAGTATGGGCCAAGTGGGACCGGAGCCGGTGCCATAATTCCCAGGCTGACGAGCCATACGCGGAGCGTACAGTCGGGGGAGAATCGAGCTTTAAGGGGCCGGCTGGTCCTTTGGTACTGGGGTCCCAGGTAGGCAGCACAATTCGACCTTGAATGTCGGTGACCAATGTGATGGCGTGACTTGCCTCCTCCACGGGTCGATCGGCTCGCACGAAATTGTATCCACAGTGCGAGCATGTCTCGGTTATATCAAGAGCCGTTCCCGTGGAAGACGAGAAGTAGGGCACTGTATCAAATAAAGAAGGCCGCAAGGACATGTGCACAGGTCAAAGTTATAAGGACGTAGAACCCTTTTAACGTGGCGCATTTATGTTAACACCCCCACCCAAAGATGGAATAGTGTTTGGATAATTAAATGAAACGCGCAACCCTAATGGGGGAAGGGCACTTTGAGTATTATGGTACAGGGACAGTGACGGTACGCATAGAATTGCTAGTAAATAAACGGTTTAAACAACGACTGCCTCCTAAAGGACGGGGATAAATGGAAGATATACAAAAATACACCGTCACTAATGTGGAGCGAAAAGAAGCCACTGGATAAACTCGCTGTTATTCTACCCGAGGTTATTTCGGTAAGTACAATGTAGAGTATAAAAATGTCAGGATAGTAACGTGTATATGAAGAGAGAAATGGATATACCAACAAAGAATTTAAAGAGAAAATAAAAAGGAATGACTCCAGATAGACCACAAGACACTGTGAATAGGTGAGTCGGTCCGTTAGTTTAGAACATGGGTACTTGGGAAGTCAGCTTGCTCCATTTACGCCAGGTAAGATTTACCGATAGCGTAGAGTGGAAGTCAGGCCGCACAATGTTCAGCGTATCACAAGGGTTGACGGTTGGGTAACACCTAAAATACTAACAGCGAGCAGCAAAAGAGAATACCTCTACACACACGGAAAAAAATATATACGGAAAAAGCAGTCCAAGAGAATAAACCTTCCAACACGTTATTGTAGAAGGGAGGGGTGGGAATGGAAACATAGAAACTACCACTGTCCAGTAGGAAAAAAAATAAAAGTCCCAGAACGACAGTGTCACCGAGTAGAAAAAAGCGGCTGTCTCCTCAGCCTTAGGCCAAGTCGTACTGACAGGTTGGTTGAAGGAAAGTGGTTTGTACCGCACGACAACGCAGTTCCAAACGGAGACAGTATAACAAATGACGAAGGAATAATATTAAGGACTGGTTGTAATAGAGAGGCAGGCTTCCACATTAAGGTGTGGACACCCAAAATAGTCCGAAAACGCTAGTCCGACAAACAATTGCTACCTACAGAACGAATAGGATAATAGAAAAAAAACCACGAAAAAATACAAGATAAAAAAAGAAGCCGAGGAGAGGGCAAATAAAAACCCCTCCCCCCATTGAAAAGACGACGGCAGTTGTAACAAAAGCGCATAGACACACACACTGTATGCACACCAGAGTTTATGATTATTAATAGTACCAAACGAAGATGTGCATATACCAGCGATGGTTGGTATATTGTCTCGACGAGGAAGGGTAAAAAGTGGGTATGACATAAGGACCGCCCGTCTCTTTTCTCTCCATAAAGAAACATAAAGAGTAAAAGCCTCTGTCCTTTTTGCCAATGACGCCATACACCCGCACGGTGCCAATTTTACCCCACTTTATCAAACATAGTAAAATCCCACTGACCCTAAAATCGGTTACGAGTTAAAGTATCGTCATCGGCCCTTTTTCTGATGGCTCTTTTTTCGACTTCACACTTGCCCTGTTGACATCACTCACCCAACCTAAAAACAGCCTTTGGTGTACGAATCCTCCTTATTATGACGTCATTGTGGATATCCCTCATCACTTCTAACCACTTTTCGTCATTGTACGGCTGCCATTGCCTTCGTCGCACGTTCTGATCATAATGGCCTCACTCGTTTGTGTGATGCCATTCCACTCGAATCACGTGGACCACCTTTGTGTAACCCTCCTGTCGTAATCCTCACCCTTTCACCCTTTTTTTTGGGGGGGGGAGAGGGAAGTGGAGAATACCCGCAAGGAAAGAATAAAAGAAAGAAAGGGGGTGGGGGATACCCTCCCCTCTCTCTCTTTCCTCCGTATTGTTCGCTAAAAGAAGTGCGATACAATCCTCACTTTATCTTCACTGGTCTATGCCGATAGTTTTATTAGGTACGTTCATGTTGCTCGTTGTATTGCTCGTGACATGTGGTCCAGTTTGAATGGGTGCCATGATCCATCGCTATTATTTAAAGAGAAATATGAATAGAATAAGAAAAAAACAAAACATTATTGTCGTTATATCTAAATTTGAGGTGTGGCTTGTGGCGCTGAAAACGGCTCTCACACCCTAACTATCACATCCCTATTCGATCCAAAATCAAAAATTTTCCCGAATCTAGATACACTTGATGCAGCCCAAAGTTTATTACGTCCACCTGACCTCCCCCCCCCCACAACATCATTTCCCTTTCAGAGTGATAACTTCACAGCAACAGTAAAAGAAAAACAAAAGTTCGGTCAACGTAGTCATACCATATGTCAATCGACTGATTGTTTTTCGACCCTATAGAGATAAATCCGCTAAAGTTGAATGTGACTCTCACGAAATCCTATTGGTTAAATTTTACTTGGTACATTTTTAGCTCCTAATCTCTATATAGTCGAAAAAAACTACTCAATTAGTTTATAATAACGTCCGACCACACCCAAGCCATTCTTAATAATGAAAATGCAAACGAATAATACAATCGCGGTTCTGGACTACTGATTTGCATAGTAACCACCCAGGCAAACAATGGATACCACAAAACCAAATAAACTGGAATAATAAAGTGATAGCAAAATAAATCACCAACCCACAGCCACTATTAATGGTAGATGTACAAAATTAATATCGGCCCGCTCTACTGCCAACGCAGTAATGATGTCACTCCTTCGACCTCTTCGCCAGTCTTCCCAAAACAAAGAATAAAAGCAAAACGAATAGAGTATAACCCAAAGTTGAATAGAAAGAAAAGCCTCGAGACATTGCTTTTGAAATAAAGCGGGAAAAGCCAAAAACAGGCGGGTTAATCCATGAGAATAAGGCGCACACACAGGTCATGAAGCCAGGGAGGCCAAGGGATTATGACGACGGTCCTTCCGCTACCGCACTGAATATCTTTTGACGGATTTTGTGCAGTTGGTTCGATATTGCGTCAATGCCTGTGGCGTAAAAACAAAAGGTCGGTCAGTTGGTATGTCGTTTAGCATAGACAAGGATATCAATCACATAGTAATCGTCCCACACCGAAACAGATAATAAAATACCTATGCGTTAGTAGGCATGAAACATAATCAAATAGTTACATTAAATTATCAAATTCTCATACGTCTATACATGCCTTCAAATAAATCAGCTACTTACACTCTTGCGCCCGTTTCTGATCTTGCACATCAAGTCGCAAGGCAAACTGAATACCGGGGACATGTGAAGGGAGCAGCGACGTCGTTGAATGGGACGAGGTAGACGTCGGCTTTGTGTACATCTCCTGGGCGATTAACTCCGTCACTTGGGCGTCTCCCCCTTCGTACGTGGTTTGAACGCATGCTACCGGTTCCAGAAGGGCTTGTAATAAATTAATCGACCATTGGTAGCCCCTTTCGCAGAGTAGATACTCTTGGTGTCGGTACAGATGCAAGGCGTGCTTCGCCGTCTGCAGTGCCGCGTCGTGTAGTATTTGCTCTACGCTGACCCCCACCAGGATGAGCTCGTCGGTGGGACTCTTGGATTTGACATACTCGGCTCGCTCTTCGCAGATATTAAACTGGTGACGGGCGAGCTGGACGGCATTGTTAAAGGGTACCGAGGCAATTGGTAGATTGCCGTTCTTACAGGTCAGTCCCCCTTCTATACCGCTCCCAGTGCCAGTGCCGGTGTTGGACAGCCGGCGTGCCCCGGATATTGAGTGAATTCGACGTTCTGATTCCTGAACCAGTCGGGCCCAATGCTCCTCAGCCACATGCAGACCTAGTTCCAAAAGAGAAAGTGACCGGTGATACAAGGCAAAGGACTCTTCGACATTGGTTTGCACCCGAGTTCGGGTATTATTCAAGCCAACTATGGGATCCCCACCTCCACTAAGACGACGGTGCCCGGGCGTTCCTACTGGCGCGGTATCGTTGCTGGTGACCCGTTGTACTTGACGTTGGGCCTGGGGAAGATTAAGCAGGTCCTCCACGTGTGCCAATTTCTGGTCTGCCAGCTGCATCACCGCTTGGGCCTTGGTAGTTAGATCCTGAATTCGCGCAATGATCTGACTTTCTTTGGAATCCCATGCGGTGCTGCCGGCAACTACCGGTACTATGCCAGCTAAACCTCCACTGCTGGTTTTCTCTACTTCCTCCAAGAAATGGTAAGGGACACGCTGATCCCGTGTAGAACGTGGCCCAACCCCACCACTGCTAGGGATGTCACTCTGACGGACAGGACTAACTCCCGTAGTTACCGGTCGCTGCGAAGGGGAACCTGATCCATAGGATGGAGGACGACCCCGAGGAACCGACGATGGCTGGCCTGGGTAGTGGTGAGTCAAACGACCCCGACCCGATTTCGGCGAAGAGGCTAGTTCGTCAGCCAAGATGTTGACCTCCACTGTACGCTTGTCTACCATGACGTACTCCTTCTCCGCCACCGGTGGAGTAGGGCAGTAGAGCGATATGCGGGAGGAAGCACGATCATGGTTCTCTTGCGGAATATCTCTAGGTAACCGTTCCACCCCACTGCTACACGGACGTACAGCTGGTTGGGAGATCGGCTGGATAAGGGGTGAACGGCCAGAGACCCGGGTCGTGGCCGTCACCGGTGGCTGTGGGGCAGAGGATGGAAAGATGGGGTCCGGTTCCTCCCCACTTTGGAAGCCGACGGCAGCAATCGGTGCCTTACTAGGCAGTTCATACTGAGGCCGAATGGGGTTCGGATGATTGCTCGGTCCAGCGCGCTCGGTACCAGCGAGGACGTTATCGGCTGTTGACGAACTGGCAAAATTTACGCCCAGGGACCCTCCCGCACCGTCGAGTTTTCCCGCTGTCTGCGATGGAGGCAACAGCGTGGCAGCCAAAGGTTCCCGACTGCTCACCGTCGGATGCTGGAAAAAATTCTCAAAGGAGATACGGTCTTCGGGAAGTCGTTTCAATAAACAACGCACAATCGATTGTAAATCGGGAGCCACCAAGGACGTTCGAGTTCGGGATACACTAGGTCCGGACGTCGCCGGGGCCATAGAGGTATCCCCAGGAAAACGTATCTGGTCATTGGTCATCTTGATTTTGCGTAACAAATCGATATGATTAGCGGCACGAAATGGGGGTCTCCCGGTGATCATCTCGTACAGAACGGCCCCAGTGCTCCACAGATCCGCTTTAGCGCTGTATTTCTGATAGTCCAGGATCTCTGGGGCCATGTACAGTGGTGAACCACACAGGGTTTCCGCCAAATCTTGAGAAGGTAGGGAGCGGGCAAAGCCAAAATCGGCCACTTTGAGGTTGGGATACACTTGTACAGCTTCGGACGCTCCCATCACATAGTGTGGGGATGGTGGACAAAGTAGGAGATTCTGCGGTTTGATATCTCGATGAATAACCTTACATGACTGGAGAAACTCCAAGGCCGAAGCCAACTGATTTAAAAACCGCCGTACAATGGGTTCCCGCAGTCCCCCCGCTTCCGACCGGAGCGCAGGTAGTTCTTTCCGCCGTTTGATATACACCGAAAGGTCCCCTAGTGAGCAAAACTCCACTACCAAATGTATATGGTTACGAGATTTCAAACAATCCAACAGTTCCACTACGTATTTGTGACGCACCTTTTTCAAAATAGCGATTTCAGACTCGAGACTCTCCAGGAGTTTTTTGGTGAGCTGTGACCGGGATACCGATTTAATGGCTACCGTTTCACTGGTGACTTTGTTATACCCTTTGTAAACTGTAGCAAACGACCCACGGCCGATTTCGGTGCCCAAGACATAGTCCCCTACTCGTAATATAGAACGGGGTCGATTGGAAGAAGGCGTGTCCGCCATGTTGTTAAATACACGTGAAGCAGGTGGTCAATGCGAAAATAGGTGGTTGGTCACACGTTTATACCTAGTCGTTAGAATTACCGAAATTGAGAGAACGAGAGAAAGAGTTGGTTTAGTATTAGTAAATTATTACAAGTGAATGTTTGGGTAGAGCGCTGAACAAGAACGGATAAGGTAACGAGGTGGAAGATTAAACTATATGCAACACAAATTTCTACAAATTACATGTAATGCGTATCTAATGCAACGGGATTTTGATTAAAAAGAATGAAAGAGAGAAAGTTGGAATGGTTCCTGGAGCAATGGAATCTTCATAACGACTGCGCCCGGACTTCAAGTCCCAAAACTATGTAAAAAAAACAATGCTAAAGGGAGGAACGGTGTCACTTTTCTTTCTTTTTTTGTTGGAACCAATACACTCCGAAAGGCTAGTCCTGTCGGTGGTCTACATTTTCTAATTCCAAGTCACAGTTTTTGCTCGTAGCCTCATCAGGGCAAACTAACCATAGAAATCATATATATATATATAAATTGGACGGTTGGAATTCTGTATGTAATTTACCAGTAACGCAGCTAAATAAATTCACCTTAGCGTTCACTTTTTGTTAACCATACCTATACGTGCTGACGGTCAAACGGGATGAGTGTGTTTAAGTAGGAATAAAATACAACGTGAGGTCTAGTGGAAAATGTCAAGTATAACTGTAACTAGAATACTAATGGTGCTGGAAACCTTGGTTAATGGATAAGACCGATGTTAGGGTAAAGTTGCCAAGCCAAATCTAGGAAATACAAACGAGATAAGAACACTATGAAATATAATAAATAAAATACAGTACAAGGTTAAGAATTCGGACAATGGTTTGAAGAAAAAAGAGTCAAGAGATAACAAGTGAAAGAGACCAGTTGAGCGACGCTGAAACATATAGGCGATTTTTTCGACTCTATAGAGCAAAATCCGCCGATTTTAGGTCGAAATAAATCACATGACTTTTTCGGGAAGAAATAACTCACCTCCTCCTTTTCGTAAAATGTTTGGTAAATAGAAAAACCTATTCACATGCGGAACTCTTTCTTCTTTTATCCATCACCGTCAACCTTGTTTCCCTGTTTATACTCGAAATGGCTTTGCAGTCTACCTTGAAATCCCATTAACGTCGTGAATGGCTTTTTTTTGTTACCTGACAAGCAATCATTTCTTGCCTTTTCTTTCATTTGCCAGCTATAAAAGCGGAACCACGCACACCAGAGGGCAAACGCCTGCCTCCACGAGTACCCAAGTCTAACGAAGGCATAACCTGGCGACTGATGCGCGAGCCTACACTGGCCAAGGGTGTGCCGAGGGCCAAACAGCGCCCGACTGGAACGGCGACTGGGAACACGAACCCACCAACCACCCCATGCCCCATCACCAAGAAAAGAACGCGGGTACTAACCCCAGGCGATACACGGATCAACAGCCCAATGGCTGCCCTCCGCAAGGACGAACTGATTCGCCAACTCACGGAAGCCCAACAAGAAAATGCGGCCTTAACCGAACAACTCCGCGAGACCAACGAACAGCTCCGCGAGACTCGCGACCAACTCAAAGAAACTCGCGAACAAGTGCGGGTCATCCAAAACAATCTGGAAGAGACCACCAAATGCGCTACAAACATGTCAGGCAATCCGAATTTAATAGCTGTTCAACACAACAATCAACTCATGAACCAACCTACAGCAGAGAACACCGGGGAACAACCTATAGAGACAACCAACACCACGAACCCAGACCAAGCAGGAACACCACCACTAACATATTGTACCTGGGTGGATGTTATTCGAGGGGCAACCCCAGCGAAACGACGACTGCTGCGAGAGGCCATTCCCACCCCAAAGCAGGATCTGACCACCATCGTAGTGATAGGAGTAATGAGTCGGATCACAGCAATCAGGGGGCTACTAACGAAATGTGGCCTACAGAAACCGTTCCCTCTGAACGTCGAAACACTCCATGACAATATAGTCCTGATGTCCTACCCGACAAGCATGGAGAACGACCTCACCATGGCAATGGACATGGGCATAATCAGACACCAACAAGTGACCCTCCAACAGGCCAGCTCCCTGCTGTCTGCACATTGGTCCCCCCAGCTGAGAAAGGCAATCAGAACACACCTTTCAAAGAGAATAGCTGAATTCTAGTACAGATGACTGGTACTGTGCACCCAGATTACCCAGTGGATGGAGACCCTCACCCTGCCTATCCTATTGAATGATGAAATGATTGAACATGCCCACATGACTCAAGCCAAGAAGAACCCCTGTACCAAGAAGAGCCCCAGGGCCCAGCTCCTACTGAATGAGGAAACTCAGATTTCCCCATGTTCACAGCAGCCATCAGAAGAAACCAGGGACCCAGAGATAGCAGCCTCTCCAACCAACTGACCCAGAACCCCACCACAGCCCACAGAAGAAACAGATGAGAGTGTATCACCATTGGATACATTAATGGAAACCAGGCACTGCTCCTGAAAACCATTGAGATTCTCAATGAATTCAGGGAATGGAACCTCATGATAGCAGTGATCACAGAAATTAGTTTCTACACACCACCAAAGTCAACCCACTGGAGTTTCTCCATGATACCTCCATCCAAGGTCTCAGAAAGAGACCACAGTAGTGGGGGCATCCTGGTAGTGTGGAATAAACTACACATTGGTATGGCCCCAAGAATCTACCACTTGAACTATTTTATTAATGTTACACTGGGACCCCCACATGCCCAGCCACTGCTATGACTCAGATACATCCCCCCATCAGTCACAATGGAAAAGGCAATGTCAGATATATTGCCCCCAGACCTGAACCTGGCACAAACCCCCACCCTATGGATTGGGGACCTAAATACAAGGTGTGAACTCCTAACTGGGGACCACAATACCAACCATCAAGGCCAACACCTTGAGACAGCACTGTCCAACTTCAACCTCAAGATCTGGAATCCCTGGTTTGGTGGCACCAGCTACACATGTGTGACCTCACAAGGGAAATCAGTAGCAGACCTGGTCATATCCAATGGTCCAATGGACCAATACATATGAGGAGGAATGTTCAATATTGAACATTTTCCTTTTCTCCTTTCTCCTTTCTCCTTTTCCCTTTCCCTTCCTCTTTTTATGAAACACAATCCACACAATTCATCATGTGGGTCCCCAGATGTT
>JAOPJG010000904.1:0-15261 GCA_027478255.1 Dispira simplex | reverse complement strand
TATTCACAATGACTAAATCAGGGAACATGCATGCCCAGGTCCGGCAACATGAAACATTCGGACCCCTGGCTTATGGCCCACAAGCTGAGTAAAAGGTAAATTGACACACCCCAAAGAATCGCAATAGAATAGAAATCTCAGTGTTTTAGTCATTCTCTCGCCTATTCATACCGCGGGTTGACTGTAGCGTGGCGTTTTTCACCCACTTCCAAACGAATGAAATGTCCCCATCATGTAAAATTGAAATAAGCCAGGTACAAGAATTCTGTTCTGATATTCCTTCACCCCATTTTCTAAACTCATGGCCCATAATAAAACGTCCAACCCTCGAGGGGTTTCAATCGCTGGCCAATTTCGATTTATTGGTAGGTATATTGTCTATGGAAACCGGACCTCCCTTTTACCAACCACGGCCGGAATAAGCCGAAACATAATGTACATAGTGTTCATATCTCACCACGGCCATTGGCACCCGCAGGCCACAAAAATCAATCTTCATAGCCACCATTGTTTAAAATATTGGCATGTTTACCGTCAATCACCGTGTGTAGGATGAGGGTTCGGTATTGCCGATATAGTGACCGCATGAAGTGCCATTATGCTACGTTGTCATTTTCCAAGGCCTTACGTACTTTCACCGATTCCTGTTTCAGGATTCGGTTCATTATTTTCTACGACTGGTCTACGCAGTATGCTTTATCATATAGCCAGCGGATCAGATGCGTCCTTTTCGTGTCAGCCATCTTATTGGCATCGAAGATTCCCACTAGGATAGGATCTGGATCAACACATTTTTTTTCTCTGCAGTGGATGCGCATAGTGATTTTTTTGCTTCCAGCAATGGGTCATTGCCTGGAGATCGCCGACTAGCAGGAGAGTCGTGTAGAAGGTGCTGCGTGATGCCTTCATTATCTTACGGAGTATGTGGCCTTGGCATCATTCTAGTGCTGTCGTACGTTGTTTATTTGGCAAACATATTTCAAGTGTATACTCCATTGTTGGTCCTATGATCGCTTTATAAAAACCCAGTACTCGGTTGAGGTCACCACTGAGGTTTGTGATATCAGTGTTTCCCATGTATGCTAGCTTGGCCCGCGTGTGTGCGCATAGTAGCTCAATATGTGCATTAACAGGTATTCCCTCTGGGCTGATCATCACTGCCAGTTATTTTATGCTCGGCTCCTGTGGGAGTTGTGCGGTGCCGATATGCAATTACAAGGGTTGAGGGGCCAGGAAGTCATATTTTTCTGGGGCCTGTGGTATCTGGTTTCGCTCTGGAAATCGTGTCATCTCCTCGAGTATTGGTTGGCCTTTTCGTGGGTCATGTTCTACTGCTATGATGTCGTCAGCGAACTCAGTTACTCCTAGGTGGTGTTGGCGGATGCATCATTCCAGGCGTTGTTTTCACATCAGTTGTGGTGCGTCACTGACGGTGTAATTGAAGAGGGTTGGTGATAGGGATGACCCCCCGTACCACTCCCCCTTTTACTGCTCGCGTTGTGGACCGTTCATTGCCTACTGTGGCTATAAATGACATGTTGATTAGCAAGAGTTTTATTAGTAGGTATAGCCACTCTTCTAGTCCTTCTTTAGTGTGTCACATAGGCGATTTCGTGGTACGCAGCCATACGCCCCCTTAATATCCAATGTCAATGTAACATTTTTCCGTGAAGTCAGCAATAGGCGACGTCTCCCTTTGACTATTAGTAACTTCATAATTGCCTCGTTTTCCTAACCCGATTTTTTTTATACAAAAATGCAGACATGGGGTGTCCGCTGCGAAACTGGTCAACATATCAGTTATTATGAAATCGGGCTCATAATAAAAATTATGTCAGGGGTTCTCACTTTGTCATAAAATCCCTAATTCCCTTGTGTCTAAATTGGTCGTTAGAAACCGCAAAGGCACCCTCAACCGGTTCACCTTGGCAGAGGAAAATACCAGGCAATTGAATCTTGGTGTGTACGCCTTACTTGGGTTTTTATTTTCATGATAAATTCATTCAGCTGGAATTCTGTATTCGATGCACGCTTTCTGGCGGCCAATAGTAAGGATCGGTAGCCCCTATTCAACGTTCTTGGCGGAAAATGGTACGATATTCTTCAAGATGCACAGGACGGTGTCGGTTCCCTGGCTTCGATGCGCCGGTTGCACCCGTGCCTTCCCAGAACGAATCTCGCCCCTTGAAAGGGTGTGTAACATTGCCTTTTATCATGATGTCATATCCAGCAGTGTACGTAATAGGGTGTTTAAAAAATAAACTAGGGTCGCGTTTTCCTCTCCTTTTTTTCAAATGCTGTTATTATCAATAGACGAAGATTGGAATAAGATGGACTAGAGTAACATAAATTAACGCTGAACAACCTCCACGCATCCCCCATATTGCATGGATGACGTGGTACCAATGGGCATGGAAAATTCACTAAAGCAAGTTGTTAGCCGAAACTAGTAAAGGGTTTCCAGAGAACCATGGTTATTACCGAGTTTCACAGACGAATTTAATACATGCTATTTCGCAATCCCGGTGAGGAGATGGAGTGCTTTAATCATACATAATCACCCATAAGTACAAAATAGAACATTAGCCCCACTTCATCAAATGACTAGCATAACTCGGATAAAAAAGGCATTGCTCGTTTACTCCGAAAAACAACGGAATGAATCATTAAAATACAGAACGGTATGCCAAGTAACCGAGTCTTATAGTCCAGTCAGCCAGTACACTATTCTTTGTCCGGACTTTGTAAGTGTATCGTTAGAGTGGACGTTTACCCAAACACCCCACGGGCATCAAGGAGTTGAATTAGGTCGTGGAGGGGAGCCATATCCTTCTTATCCAACAGCCCGAATTCCCGACAAAAGGCAATAAAGTGGGCGAAAAGGGAGTTAAAGTGTCTCTCAGCGGCCAGATGCACCAATTTATCGTAATGAGCGTAAAAGATATGGGCAAACACTCTAAACATTTGGCGCACAATAGCTCTTGCCGTTTGAACAAAGTCTCGCGGAAACTCCCTACCGACCTTGGTCGGAAACACCGCCCCGTCGTCGATACAGTTTTGCATCCAGGTCATTGCATAGTCAATGTACTGAGGTGCAGGTAACTTGGCACCGCGTAAACCGGTGTCACTCCAGGAGTACTCATAGTGGGGACCGGCGGACATGGAGGAGCACGTTGAAGGTGTGCAGAAATAAGAAACGGTTCCGTAAAAGAGATTAATGTACTCAAAAAAGTCGACAATGTTAGCCGCTAGCCATTCGTTCGGATCGACATACTTGGGAAGTTCTACCAGTGGTTGAAGTTTGCCTTTGAGGAGAGACGACGTGGCTAATGTGGGATCGAGGAATAAGGGGACACCGTCATGATGGGAGTGTTCACAGCTAACACGCTTCAGTTTGGTTTTCGAAGCTAGTTTGCTGAGATTAAAGAAACTCATAATCGGACTTTTCGGCATGGATTGGAGAGTAGTAATGATACAAGTGAATAACAAAAGTGTCGAGGAAAGAAGCAGTGACTGGCTAGGGCTGTCCACCCGAGTGGTCTTTAGCGTAAAGTGCCTGTTAGAAATAGGGTAAATCGCTGGGTATCCCTGTGAGCGGGACTTCCCACGTGTCTCGTGTTGGGTTGTGTAACTCGTATGACTGATTGTTTTTCGACCATATAGAGATAAATCCGCCAAAGTTGAATGGGTTGCTCAGAAAACATTATTGGTTACGTCATTGTTGGTACATTTTTAGCTCCGAATCTCTATATAGTCAAAAAAAATCACTCGTATCATTCTTTGCTTGCCTTTTCCTTTTTTTTCAGAGTGACTTGAAAATCAAAAAAAAAATAGGATGAACTGGTATTTTCACATGGAGGAAAAACGGTGTAGTATTAATATACTCAATTTTTATTACCAATGAAGCAAAGGAAGCACACGTATTTAAGAAAAAGGAAAGAGCCACGGTATAATTACTTAGAGGATGGGTGAGGGTAATACATTGGTATACGTACAGTAATGCACACGTACGAAGGGTGTCAAATGAAAACTATGGCGTCCTAATGTATCAGGTCAAAGAAGCACCACATGATCGCTCTGCAATAGCTTTTCTACCGTATGATATGGCATCAAGAAGATGTTGTCCCGACGCATCTCCACTGTTTCCGTCTCCGTTACACTGATCTCCCCTACGTCTTGCTGGACCCGACATACTACGGCTGTATCATTCCGTGGTGTGTTGCCCATGACCGTTGCACCTGTGGCCTCGTCCAGTGACCGTAGGGACTCGGGAAGCTTATCTAAACAGGTCCGTGTCATATGGGATTCGAACAGTCTACGGTACTGGTAGACATACTGTTGCTCCCCGGCTGACATGCGTGATAAATGTTCCTCGGAATCGGAGTAAAATACGGCGTAACGTTCTATCTTTTGTAATCGTGTGCGTAGGTATGAGCGGAGTAGATACTTGATTCGTTCTACTTCGGTCTGGTACAACATCACCGTAAAGGCCTGACCGACGTCCTCGTCTTGCAGGGCCTCGATAAATTGTAACTGAACAGTAGCGGTTTGGTGAGTAGGTTGAGCGATAAAATGATTCACCGAAAAATGCAGACAGTCCATGTAGAAAATAAAATTTCACCAATATTAGTATGGGTTGAACGTAATGGCTGCTTTACAGACAACCTCACTGGTCCGGCATGCCATGTGTTTGTACCTACGAGAGTAGCGAGCGAGTTAACCATCATTACGTGACCGAGTGTCGGCTGTGGCCATACCTGATTTTGTACCATTTCGGTGAGGTCCTCCACCAATTGTGTTTCGTAGGGGAGGAGGTCCGGGGCCTGTTTCTCGTTAACCCAGGTGTGTTTGAGTTTTGTAACATCTTCATTGACAAAGGGACCGTCCCCATTCTGGTCGTCAGAAAGGTATGGGCTTAGCGCTCCGTCCAACAGTTCGTCCACGGTGGGTTCGACGGCATCCATAGACTGGTGGTTAGTTATGACGATGTCGTCTGGACTTTCAAGGACATTGTCACTGGCCATGGTAGGGTGTCAATCGTAATAATTTCCAAGGACAGAGCAATCGTCGCGAAAAAAAAACAAATAAACTATGCTTGTGGTGTGTACGCCTGACGTTTACTATTTGGAACACACCTAAACAACAACAACACGCCGTAATCAAAAGTCGAGGAATTTTGAAAAAGACTGTCGAACCCTGGATCACCTGACCGTGTCTTCGACTGATCAAACTGCTATGAGAGGGTTAGTTAAGCATAGGACCATTTCATATTCTCCGACCTGGTAACATTGCTCACGTCTTTTAAGACTTTGTCGTATGTATAGCTTGGTATAACTAGAGTGGTGTTATTCTTATTACCACGAAAGTAACACATTGTACTTTTTGTATTATTTTTTTTTTTTACTACTTTTTGGTTCCCCCAACATTTCCGGCGGGATTGACGATAACTTTTCCCTTTTCTTAACGCCAGTGTTTTTAGGGTGACAATGGCTGATGCCAATGCGAAAGGGGGTAACCAGCAAACGCTGGACACCGCCTTTCCACCACCTCCCGACTATTTTCGCCAATTCACGGCGGTCAATCTCGACAAGTTAAACGATTGTCAACAATGCGGTTCCCCCGTTCCACCAGAGTTGGCCTGTTTAGTACCGCCGTCGTTACCGACCGACCCCGAGTACTTTATGTTCGGTCGCCGGTGGCTCATCAACGACGTGTTACCTTCGCTAGCCGAGCAAAATGTGGAACAATTGTACCCCGAACAGGGTTACAGCCGAACACAGGAACTCAGTCGACTGAACGATCGACTAGTATTTAAATTCCTGGACCTGGTAGAAACCTTGGCTGCGTCACCCGAGGGCTTTGCCAAACATGTGGATGCTATACGGCTGATATTGATTAATATGCACCATTTAATTAACGAGTATCGACCTTACCAAGCGCGACAAACCCTGGGTTTAATTCTGGAAGACCAAATACAACGTAGACGTCAATCAGCCGAGGAAATCAAATCGGGATGCGTTAAACTCCAGTCGGACCTTGAGCAAATTCAGCAAAGTACGGCGGATAAAATAGAACAGGTGCGGACGGTGCTCACAACCGATACGGCATGGAAAGCTTCTAGTCCTACGGAGCCCACAAGTCCACCTCCGTCGAATTTACAACAGCAGTTAATGGCACCCGCCACCCTTTTGGACCTTGTCCACATGGTCGAACAAGAGTATGGAACGAAACACGAGACATCAGACTGATCACTGATGTTACCGTCTTGTTGGACAGCACAGATAGTATTCATTAGCATCATGTCCTTTTTTTATTTGTAGAATATAAACTGTGGTAAAATATTGGTGTCATGGAACAACCAAGTTAATCGTGTGATGGCATCTTGGTCAAAATATAGATACCTCGAGGGGAAGCAAGCGTACTCGCATATTGGCGCAGTTAGATGAAAGTCAGCAGTTTGGCTGACCCTACGTGTATATAAACAAGACAAGTATCTTCCTGAAGAAGCCTTGTGATTTAATTTATTCTGTTCATGGGGCTCTGTCGGTTTAATTACTACAATCGCGCTAACGTCCGACCAGTGTGCAGCAATCACTCTTGAAGCATGAGCTGGGGGATAGGTTTTCTAATATACATCACAAACGATGCACTCCTAAATAATGATGATTGTATAAGAAGAAGAAAAGAAGACAATGGCGATTCTAACCCATTTTTTCCCTAACACATGTGGTACTCCAATGCGGCGGTCGTAACACCACTTTGGCCGTCGTGTTCATAGGAGATGCTAATATCTAAATCACGCGGGTTCTTGTCGTTGGGTTTACTGCTAATAGTACCCGAAATAATATCGTCCTGGTCCACCGCCATTTCATCGGGAATGTAAAATACGGTTTGCTTCCAATGAGTATATTTGCCCCGAGGACCCGTGGTAAACCGGATGGGTTTGTGACACGCGGAAAACTCAATATCGAACCAGACCAGCAGGGCGTGCACATAGTCACGTCGGGTGCAGGTAATTTCAAAGGGAACGGTAAAGGTCAGATCTTCCTTTTTCACAGTGAGAATGTCGATTTTCTTGAACACGCAATCCGTGGTATTAATGGCTTGAGCGTCCACCGTGTCCACCAGGGGTTCGGTCAGGGCGACTTCTTTGATGGCCTGCATGTTAAATCCGTACACGTCGTCCCAGTAATCAATCTTTTCCCTGCGATAGTCGCCGTCCTCAATAGCGGCAATGTGCATAGTGGCTTGGTCGGGAAAGATCATACCGTCGGGCTTCAGGTACTTGTCACGAGCCACCAACACCGTATCCAACATGCTTTCGTAAAGTAAAAAGTAACCCATCCACTCCGAGATAATGATATCTACTTTGTCCACGGGTAGTTCCACGTCTTCCATTTTGCCCTTGAGTAGCACTACCTTGTCCGATAACTGGTTGTCAGCCACGATACGCTTGGCCTTGTCGATAATATTGGACATGTCCACCCCAATCACCAACTTGGCTCCGGCTTGGGCGGCAAACATACTCAGGATACCCGTACCGCATCCCACATCCAGGACCACCTTGCCACGAAACAAATGCTTGCTCTGCATGATTGCGTCACGGTACGACAAGGTACGCACTTCGTCTTTGAGCATTTCTTCGTGGATGCCGAAATGCGCGTAGGAATCAAAGTAATAGTCCTTGCTAGACATTCCTGGCTCGGCAGGAGTTGTCGAATTCTCGGGCTGCATGGTGAAGAACTAATGAAAAAAAAAAGAATAACAACGTGAAAGGTTTCGACAAAATGAAACCTGAGTATTCTGACTGAGTAGTCAAGAATAAAAAAAGACAAGGGTGAATAACGGGAACAAGCAGTAAAGTCAGTGCCAACGTCTACCACAAAAGAGTTGTTCCTTTCTATTGCAAGTGATAATTGATTTTTTTTTAATTTTTTTTTTCGATGTAAAAAAAAAATGATTATGTTAAAGTGGATAGAGACTATGCGCTAGTGAAGAAAAAAAAATCACATTGTTTTTTTTTTTTGGACACACTATTTTGGTGCTGAAAGGCTATTGTGACACGTGATCTGGGGTTAATGATCGTTAGTTCCCTGACCACGGATTCGCCCTATTGGTTAAAATCCATGACTAGAGTGTAAAAGCAACTTTCAGAGGTGAATTTCTAATACTTGTACCCTCTATTTCTGTGTTCTAGCTACCTCATATTTGCCAGAACCATTGCATTAGTATACTCGACCATGATAGAAGGGGAGACGTGGTTGGTATGGCAACTGGTAGACTCGGCACTCCCCACCGGTGGGTTCGTCGCGTCGTCAGGGCTCGAAACGGCATTCCAGTTGGGTTACGTGACCACCCCGAGAGCTCTCGATCGGTTCATTGCTTCCAGTGTACATACCTATGCCCATAGCACCTTGCCTTTTGTCACTGATACTTACTTATTAGTACAAGACCATTCCCCCGCCGGTCTGACCGAGAAAACCCTGGCTCACATGCAGAGTTTGGACCAGCTGTACCATGTTCAAAATACCCATGCTGCCGTTCGACGCGCTTCGGTGGCTCAGGGGAGTAGTCTACTTACGCTCTACCTCAAGTCCTTTACAAACTATCCTAATGACCAACAGCTGAACCAAGTGCAATTGGTGCGCGAATACAAGTCGGCTGTGCGGCAAGGAACAACCCAGGGGCATTTCCCAGTGAGCTTTGGGTTGGTGGCCCGTTGTTTAAGCCTTTCTCTCGGTAAGTTTAGATGAAATCAGAGTATTGTAAAAGAAGGGTAGCTAGTATCCTTTTGACTGACACCTTGCAGTGAAACTATTTCACATCCCTCTCAATATTCCAGCAAGAACTAGGGCTGGTTCAGGTGCTGAACCACAGGATATGAACATACTAACCGTGTTTTTACCTACTCTATTTGCATCTACCTGGTTATGACGGTACCCTTAACTGTCGTTCCTTTCCCATATTAATGTACCGATTTCGGAACCGATAGAGAAAGCCCAGCAACTCTTTTTGTTCATGTTTGTTCGTCAGATCATTTCGGCGGCCGTCCGGTTGAATATTGTGGGACCCTACCATGCCCAAATTGCCCTCACCACTGCCAAGCTACCCACCGAAAGGGTGTTGGCCATAACACGTACGTTACGGTCCCCCGAGGCATGCCAAACTTCACCCACCGTGGATATATTCCAGGGCACCCATGACCGGTTATATTCACGAATATTTAACAGTTGATCATTAGCAATACCTAGCGACTGTTGCACTTTACGAACTCCTTACTATTCAAAATACAATCGTTCAGGAAACTGGTGCGGGTTTTACAAGGTTCATTGACTTATTGTAATATTTATCAACATTAAAACGCACATTCACTAACCATTTAATTGTAAAAGTCATATTTCATTAATACATAGCATCCCTTGGTTAGGACCTTCCCTCCCGCTTGTGAATAATACACATACATTGGAGTATTCGTAATCGCAGACACACATCAGATGGTAATACTGAGCCACACACTTTCCACCCAGCAATCTACAAAAATAGCAAAAAAAAAAAAGTTAATCACTGGGCGGCCATCACCAGGGGTATATTTAAAGGCCGACCACAGCAGAAGAGTATAGTAACTTCTACGACCTGCTCAACACTATCGGGTATATCCTCCGATAGCAAATTTGATATAGAAATCTTTGGTCTTCTGCCGGACCTTACCGGTAACGTTAAAGTAAACCGCATTGTGTGCCAACATGTATGATCCGTTAACAGGCATAGCGTCTGGTCCATTCTCGGGCCACTTTATCGTGCTCCTCACGGTTGTGCAGGTACTGATCCGCAATACTGGCCACCAGTGGATCGTGAGGATTGGCGTCAGTGAGCAACGAACAAATGGATAACAACACCTTGGAGATGGTTAACGCCGGTGACCAGTTATCCTTGAGAATATCCAAACAAATCTGACCCTGTGAATTGACATTACAATGGTAAATGCGAGTTCGGAACACAATCTTTGGTGGTTTAAAAGGGTACTCTTCGGGAAAATTAATATCCAAAAAGAAGATACCGCCCGCATAGGGTGACTCACTGGGCCCGGTAATGGTGGAAGCCCACTGGTAAAGGTTATCACCCTTGGGGCCGGCGCTACAGTTACTTGGTGGGTCCAAACAAATCTCGGCCAGCTCCTTTTGGATACGCCGGGCGCTACTGTTCACACCTCGTGCTTTACCGAATTTACGTTGAATGATTGCGCGAGTGGCTGCCGCTGCCGTGTTCTTCACCGGAACCTGATTCGTACTGGCCTTGGTTTCTGTCGACGAAGTAGTTGGGGTGGACTTGGTGTCGTCTGTACCGGTTGTTTGGTCTGAAGTCGCGGGAGTTGCATCGGCTACCGACGAAGCACGACCGTCATTCTTCTTGACCCGCTTAGCGGAAGGTTCTGGAGCGTCATCCCCCGTACTAGTACTGCCCTCATGTTTGGAACTACTGGACCCAATGTTGGTGGATTGGGTTGGATCAGTATTTTCCTGGGTTGCAGTCTTATCGGTAGGCGGTGTCGCCAGGGCGGAATCGGTCAGGGGCAATTTGCTGGCACCGGAAGCTGCGGTAGTGGAATCAGCCATGTTTTTATTGTAAACACAAACAGCACCAACTAACGATACACGGTGGAGTTGTGAACAAGCCAGCGGGTGTATACAAACGGTCTAACGTAAAAACCGAACAACGTGGACTACGTAGTGCCAAACAATGGAGGAAAGAGAGAGAGAGAGGGAGGGAGAGACAGGGGGCAGTACAAGGTGTGCCAGACAGAAAGAATTTGAAGCTAAAGAGAAGAGAGAAAGAGGGAATGGCACTAATAAATAGTAAAAAAATGCAAAGGTGACATAAAATAACAAAAAAGGGGCACGGGGTAAAAAAATGCAAGTCAATGGTACAATGGAACTATAGATATATATATATATATACTGACCAATAATGGGCCAATGGTTTAGGATATAATAACAAAAACAGGACACTAATTGGGTATTTGGGATAAAATTGAATAAAACTGACAATGGAATCGACAATGAAACATACGTATTTAAATAGACCAGCCAGTGGTTAATGGTAATACCAACGATAGGTCTCTTAAAAAAACATGAAAAAAAAATTGATGGTAAACATGAAAACCATAACAATAGAAAAATCGCACTCATATACCTTTTTTTTTTTGGCTTATTACTGTGAGTAGCATCGGAAGTGCCAGAGGGGTAAGTATACAAGCCATCACTACAGCGGCAGGAAACCTCCTCTCATAACAAAGGAGACCAGGTCCGTATTCACTGTGAGGGTAGAGCAACGCAAATCACTACACTGACTTTTTTTTAAAAAAGAACAATAGATATAGGCGTCCCTACATGTCGTGGAGCTTTAAGCTGTTGTAAAAGGCTGAGTGTTTAGAGAGGGTAGAACTGACCAAAGGTAGTCGGTATTAAAAAACAATGAATTGGAAGGCTAATATGGTTTCAGAACGCGAAACTCGTGAATAATACGGTACTCTGCTTAATGGACCTACCGTTGGCCATATTTCTGACACAACTGTCATAATAACTTGACGAGATCGATAATTTAAATATCTGTATTACTGCTGTATTCTGGGTTCCATGTATTTTTAATTCCTTGGTAAATATCATAGATTCAATATTCGACTAGGCGACTATTTTGACCCTTACTACACGAAATGGATAAAAAATGGCACGAAATTACAGCTAGCTTGTCTATGCTTGCAACACACACCAACGTCTACTTTCATGATGTGAAGGTACCTATGTTTAGACTAACATACGCACAATCTTATTCGTACGAAAAAAAAGAAAGGTGTGCAAAAGAGATATGGGAGTTACCATTATAAAATAACCAGCACTTTAAAACAAATTATAGTTTTGGCACAAGGGTAACTTGTCGACAGGTTCGCAATCACAAGCCACGCCGTCTGCAGTTACTTGATAAGTTTCCGGATCCACCTGAATATTAGGGAGATTAGAATTGAGTTTCATATCCCGCTTGGAAATATTATGACAGTTGCGCACCGCTTCGTATCTCTTCTTGATTCGATAATTGGGTACAATCCCCTCGTCAATAGACAATTGGCTAACAAACACAAACGAGTTTATCGCCGCGGCGTTGGGTAGGGCACCGTAAGCGGGTCTCATCATCATGGGTTCGGTAGTGGGAATGGAACCGTTGGGGTCGCCCGTCAGAGCCCATGTCACCAACCCTCCTTTGATAATTATTGAAGGTCGGCTGCCGAAATACTGGGGTTTATAAATCACCAAATCGGCCAATTTATTCACTTGCACAGAACCGACCAAATGTCCCACCCCATGAGCAATGGCCGGGTTGATGGTGTATTTAGCGACGTACCGGCGGATACGGAAGTTGTCGTGTGGTGTATCAAAAATTTCATGTTGGTTTTGGTCCATCTTTTGGGAAGGAGTATCGATGGATGGATCTGTGGGAGTGGTTACACGGATATGGTCCTCGAGCTCGCTCTGATCGGGTGTCAGGTACCCACGTTGTACTTTCATTTTGTGGGCGGTGCGCCAGGTACGGGCTATCACTTCACCGATACGACCCATGGCTTGTGAATCCGACGAAATCATACTAATAGCCCCCATGTCATGTAGTACATCCTCGGCGGCAATAGTTTCGGCGCGAATGCGTGATTCAGCAAAGGCGATATCCTCTGGAATGTTCTTATTGAGATGGTGACAAACCATGAGCATGTCGATGTGTTCGTCGAGGGTGTTGAGGGTAAATGGTCGAGTAGGATTCGTAGAAGATGGTAACACGTGGGGGATACCGCATACCCGAATAATATCCGGAGCGTGACCCCCACCGGCTCCTTCGGAATGGTACGAATGGATGACTCGACCCCCGAATGCCTCGATTGTGGACTCTACAAACCCTGCTTCGTTGAGGGTATCCGTGTGTAAACTGGCCTGGATATCGTGTTTTTCACAAATGTCCAAACAGGCGTCAATGGCCGCAGGCGTGGAACCCCAGTCTTCGTGTAATTTTAGTCCCAAGGCCCCAGCACGAACCTGTCCGAGTAAACCTTGGACACTAGAGGTATTGCCCTTGCCCGTGAAACCAAAATTGAGTGGTAAAGTATCGGTGGCCTCAATCATATATTGCAAGTGAAAAGCGCCGGTGGTACACGTAGTAGCGTTGGACCCAGTGGTGGGACCTGAACCCCCACCGATCAACGTAGTGATTCCATTGGCAATGGCTTCATCACAAATGTTTTTACCGATAAAATGGACGTGGGCATCAATACCCCCCGCGGTCACAATTTTCCCTTCGGCACTCACTACATCGGTGCCGGGACCTACCACCATTCCTGGAGTAACACCGTTCATCACATCAGGGTTGCCGGCTTTACCAATACCCACGATAAACCCCTTGCGGATTCCAATGTCAGCCTTGTAAATACCGGTATAATCCACAACCAGCGCGTTGGTTACCACCATATCTAGGACTTCCGTATCTTTAACCCCTACCTGTTGACCCATACCTTCCCGTAATACTTTACCGCCACCAAAGGCGCACTCGTCCCCGTACTGGGTAAAGTCTTTTTCCACTTCCAAGACCAACACGGTATCCCCTAGTCGCACCCGATCCCCGACAGTGGGGCCGAACATATCAGCATAGCTATGACGATCCATCTGATAAGGTGCAATGGAGGAATCGATAAAGTTGTCCCCCTCCGTCAGGGAAGCCTGGGTAACATGGGAAAAGTTGGAGGATTGCACCTTGGTCAACACTTCGTTGAGTCGTGCGGGGGAATAGTCCACGGGACCGGTGGCGATATGATTACCACCACGAATAATCCGTTGACCTCCGATTTCCACCAGGATGACGGTCTTAGTTTCTCCCGGTTCGAAACGGACCGCCGTTCCGGCCGGGATATCCAACCGTTTTCCGTAAGCCAACCTACGATCAAACCGTAAATAACTATTAACTTCAATAAAGTGGTAATGGGAACCCACCTGGATGGGTCGATTGCCGTCGTTGGTGACACGTATTCGACACCGGGGCCTTCCGGGGTTCAACTCGATGGGTTGGGCACGTACAAATACGAAACCTGGTTGTCGATCCGGACGGTATAAATGTTCGATATCGGCATTCCAAGGAAAGTACTTGTCATTGTCCGGAATGGGCATAAACGAACCTTCCAACGCTAACGCAAGGTTGCCGTCCAACGTCGCAATAGGGTCGGTCACTGTGACTAGGAATGTACCGTCAAGAACGGTGCCTTCGACTTGGACCGTGTGGAGACCAGATGGGACAGAAGGTAACACGTGACGATAACCCAGCATTTGACGGCCCAATTGCATCAGTTCTGCAATACTGTGTTGACCCAGACGCATTAGTTCCAGTATTTGGGTGGCAATTAAGGCGGTGGTTTCGGTCTGATTCAACTTAATACCTCGTGCCAAGCGGGACTGGGCCAGGCGACCCACTTGGACAACGCGTAACTTGTCAACCTCTCGAGGAAGTAAGTGCATCGTTAACGCCGTATCTAATAGTACTCAAGGTTATAGACTACCCGTTGCAAAGGGTCAGCCGTCGGAATGAGCAAAGTGCAAAACAATACAAAAATATTACGAATAGGTGTTTGCTGAACTTTGTCGTCCTGAGAACGAGCATTAAACTGTAAATACGTGTACTTTACAAGTAATAATTAAAAATATCCATGGTACGAAATACATACGTCGTCGCTGTTTATCAACACTATTCTGGCCGATACTTTTTGCTACGCGTTATTTATACCAGGGAAACTTCGTTTAAATAGCGACAACTTATTGAGGAACCCTCCGTACGTGGGTAACAGCGCAGTTAAAACCAACAGTTGACCCCTGGAGTGGATACCACACTACATGGATCAGTCACAAAAATACCGTTACACAAGGCAGTGAAAATACCCCAACAGAGACATCTTTTATACCAAGGTTACTGACGTAGGGGGGAGAGAAGGGGTAGCAAATACCCAGTGTTATACCATCACTGAGAAAGAAAGAAAGCAAGGAGAGGATAACATACGGATGCCAGTCCGAGAGGGCTAACAATGTGTTCAAAGCGCGCATTGCAGCTCATATGCTGCGTTTGATTGGGTTCGAAAAAAATCAGAGCTTATTGGATTTTTTGATAGTCGGATATTGATGACGCTTTCATCCGGATCTCCCCTTATCGCAGTAAAAAACAGGTCCATGACCAACAACGGGACAC
>JAOPJG010000903.1:0-15265 GCA_027478255.1 Dispira simplex | reverse complement strand
GGAAATAAAAACTGTCAATGAAAATGACGAGTATAAAGGAAAGGGTGGATTTATTATTTCGAATGGTGGTGACAGATAGCCCCGTATAATAACAAATTATGATAACATTAATTGTTAGTTTATTAAAGGTAGCGATTTCAAATTCACAAAATCAAAGGAAGCACATCTTAATGTCATCATACATGTGACAACTAGATGGTCGTCAAGAATATAAGAATACCCAATAATGACATAAACATTCCCCCTATTGAGCCCCCAGCCTCCACCTCTTCTAAGGTGATTTAAAGGAGAATGGAAAGACCCAGACCCAAAAAAAAAATATTAGCAAGAATGACAATAAAGCAAGCGAATTAAACATTCCAGCAGAGGACCGTTATAAACAGCAGCTATACAATTTAAAAATGGTTCAAACCCAAGTAAGCAAGGGCCATCGCAGCGGACATGCCCAGTGTGACGGCACTGCTGACCGTGGCACCAGTGCCGGAAGCGTTGCTGTTGTTGGAAGAAGAGCTAGACGTGGAGTTGGTCTTGTTGGAAGATTTACCGTCACCGTGACCGGCGCCAACACCCACAGCGCAGTCGTTGAGACAGTTGGCGTACACCTTAATCTTGGCCGTGTCGGTGTTATCGTCTAAAACAGGGCACTTGGAGTTGGAGCACTGGTAAAAGTCATTAACCTTATTGGCTGCGATACCATTGAAGCACTCGTTAGCACATTTTTCTTCGTCGGTCTGACAGATGGACTTCTGCAGGCACTTGCCCATGTCAGAGATTTGCTGGTCGTTTAGTTCAGCTGTAACAACAGCGAGGGCCGACAGGCACAAAGTGGCAATAGCAATGGTCTTCATGGTGGATGAAAAGTAAGGGAAGCAAGTGGAAGTGAACGAGATGTGGAAGAATTAAAGAATAGACACGCGTAGATAGAATATACAAACCGCTATACAAATTGGCGAAAAATTACGAAAACGATGGCTGCTGTGACATGAACGCGGGAACGAGAGGGATTTATATAAACCCACCCCATCCCTGAATAGCAGAAAAAAAGGGTGGGAGAGCGACTTTGAAACACAAATTCAAGTAGGTGCTTTCTGGAACGCCCATAGATTTATTAGTGCTCCGGGTCACATTGTCTAATTCATATGATGTGAAGGTAAAATGGATCGTCCACTGTTCACAAAGCAAGTACTTGTTCTTCATGGTGGAGCTCCACCAACCAACATTCGCCAGGGTTTCGGATCGGCCGTCACAACGACCAAACAAGGTGCCCTGGTTCCCAGCTATTTAGGGTTTAGGAAAATAAGGACACCATACCTTAGTGGACGAATAGAGACCACATTGTGGTGCCCACTAAGACACAACTCTACACCAAGGGATAGCTGAACCAAAGGGAAATCATGGTAGTAGCACACAGTCGTTACTGTACTTTTATTCACACCATCCCTGGTTGTTATTTCGATTGGTTGGATGTTCCTCCATCTAGTCCACCTATGGCCAGCAACTACTTCGTACCTGTCAAGGACAACAATCTCTGGCCTATAGCATCGTTGCAGCCTTCCCCAATGAACAGTGATACGAATTTCTAAACTGGCAAGTGCAAGAGTATAGATTACCCTGATACCAATAGATTCGGGGGGAAGGGAGAGGAGAGTGTCATAGGGTGGGACTTCCTTAGCTTAGCCGTATACTCTTACCAGTCCAAAGGTAGTGCTATGTATAGTCACAATTCCCCGAGTCTAAATTCCATTTATTTTAATCGTATTTAATATGAATCGTACGAATGACCAAGGGCATATACTTAGTCCCGTGAATTAGTGATTAAGGGTAGAACCAAGGTCTGCCAATCAAGCACCTGGGTCCCGTTTATTAAAAGTATAGATGGTATTCTTTGTGGTTTTCGGTGTATGGGGTAATTCGGCCAGATTATATCTAAGTCCTTTGTTATTCTGGTGTCTTTCACTGTCATCATATCCCACGAATTTTTTGATGAGTATTTTTACAGTTTCCACTACTAAACCAGCGGTAAACCACGATCAATTTACGTACAGGACTCTTTCACTAACAACATTTCGCCCAAGCTTTCTGGTGATTATACCGTCTAGTAGTTTTTATATACTGGCTGTACTGTGTAACCAAGTAATAAGCGATTGTACGGCCACTATTATTTTAACACATATTTGTATAGACAGGGATCAGCAAGATTCCCCCGAAATTGGTATTCGTATTCTTTTCCACTCTGTTTCACAACTTAACCAATCAAATAAAAAAAGAATGGTGGCAAAGAGGAAACGAAGTGCACATGTATTATTACGCTAGGAACCTGTGGTGTTACCCGATTTTTCTTCACGTTTTCGAGCATAGTCGAATGTCTACTATTGTCAACCACATGTTGGTGTGTTTCGATAAGACTGCTCAGTAGCCATATGGGTGATTTTTTTTCGACTATAGAGATTTGGTGGAAAAACGTACCAACTAAAATATAACCAATAGGATTTTGTAAGAGACTCATTCAATTTCGGCGGATTTATCCCTATACAGTCAGAAAAAAACTACCCATATTTAACTTAGCGACCAGCTTGCTGAAAGATGCAGCAAAAATTAAAATAGGCTGGAACCTAACCAAAGATTGTAAAAGGAGAATATAACAATTAGTCGAGTTGTTCGTCGCACCAGGTGATGTGGCTTTGCCCTTCGTGTATCGTCAACAAAAAAAAGGATGGGAAAGAACATTGGTAAAAAAATATGAAGAGTAACAAAGTGATGAACCATGGTTTGAAAAAAAATTGGACAGTTCACTATAATAAAGATTGACAGATCAGAGTTTTATTACACACTTGTATTCGGGATCACTCAAATTACCAACTACGACCGGGCTGTTGACCTCAGCAATGTACACATGATTGTCGAAGCGCAAGCTTGCGTTGTAAACCCTTCACACGAAATGTGAAGGTTGACCTCCATTTTGAGTATTCAGAAGACTACCCTGTGGAAACACGTAAATATTTTATTTTACATTTTGATCAGCTCTACGAGGCTATAATATTTTTCACTTGCCCAGATTGTCACCATGCACTCCAAAGCACCACAAGAAATTCACCCGTATAAGAACCAAAGGCAATATCCTGCATCGCGTTATCTCCCTGGTGTCAATTCATATTGTAATGAAGGGGGTGAGATATGGGAAAAATGGGGGAACAAAGTGAGATGACCAAGAATGAAGGTACTAGTGGCCAGATATGACAAAATAACCAACCCAAGTGTAGCTGTGGGTGAGGAGAGGGGATGTCTTTCCTCGTAGTTCAAATGTAGTATGTAGTTTTAATTTTTTTTTGGTAATTTTTAGCGTCCTGGACTAGACAAGTGCTAGTTACAAGCGGAGTAATGTGAATAGAGTTGTTGTATCTCTAAAAAATTGATGTTACTGAACAAGGATGAAGTAAAGAATGGTTGGCAGGGCATACATCATGATCAATAACGACAGCATGAAGCTAACCGGTGAATAGTTACAATCATTCACATTATGACAATCACATCACCATATTTCATCTAAGAACCGGTGAGTGAGTTCCATACACAAAAATGTAGCGGCATTTGCTGGAAAGGCCCATAGTATGGTGGGTACAAACCCACGAAACATGGCCAAAGGGCCTTCTTTGGCCCACAAAGTACGAAACACATCCCGCATACCCCGAGGGTATTCACCTTCTTTGGCACTCTGCAACCGGGATTTCAAGGTATCGATGGGCAAAGTAGTGATACCTTCGGCCAGTCCAGCAAAGCCACCAAACATAAAGATGGCCCATGGATTAATAGCTTCAGTATTACCCTGGTTAAACCGAATGGACCACTGACGACAAAGGATTTCATAGGTTAAAAAGTAAAAGCAGTTTCCGGGAAGGTCCCGGGCAAGCGTACCCATAGTGCCTCGCATCACACTGGCTAATCCTCCCTGTCGGTAGATACCTTTGGTCACTTCCCAGGTACTGGAAGCAGGGGTAGTTACATGGCCCCCCGCCACAGCTAATACCTGGGCAGGTGGATTTCGGGGCACTCCACTCCGGTGGGGATCAATAACTTGCATAACCACTTTCACTCTCTCCATCGGTCCCAACAAAAACGCCGGTATAATAGCGGAAAAGGCACCAGCCACCGCAATCTGCCCTAAACTAAGCTGGTCCGCCCGGGGAACGCGTTCTAAATTGACACCCGGGACATGATGATTAAAAGGGCGGTCTGGGGTGGATAATATGGATTGAGCCAACCGAAGCCCTACATCATACCCCCAAAACGACAAGGCGACGATAGGTGTAGCAGTGATTAACGGGGGAAGTACGCCCCGGTAAAAACCCCGGAAACCCTCTGTGGTCCAAGTTCGCTGCACTAAGCTCCAGGTGCTGGGTCCACGCACATGACTGACTCGAAATGAGGTCCACTGCTGGGTCACCCAGCGTGACAATCCTAAGTTCTGGTGGGGTTTGGGTGCCGAAGTGAACGACGAATTTCGGTCCTTTGAGGTAAGCCGATATGGGACAGTCTGTTGTCGTACCTTGATTAGATCAAAAGGGTGCCCGGCCAAGATCATACCTACCCCACCGGCCGCCCCGGCTATAAAGGATTTGGCTGTCGAGTCACTAGGTATATGTTCCGGAGATGGATCATGTCTGTGGGACGCCACCGTATTGTCATTACTAGTAGTTAGCACACTTGGAAAGCTTAGCCCGGGGGGAGAGTTGGGCAATGAATCCGTGGTGCTCATATAATAAAAATAGGGTAGGAAGATATAATCTACAACTTTGTTTGTGTAGGACCCAACGGTTGCCGATGTACATATAAGGACCAAGGTAAGGGGAATTATATAAACAAGAAAAAAAAAGTGAGGGTTAGGAATACTGAAAACCAGACATAATGAAAAAAAATATACGCCAAGGTTACCCAAATCAGGCGGCATTTACGGGTTTTTCAGTGTTATCCGTACAAGTTCTAATAAACTTGGCCGGTTCAAATGTTGCATTTTGTACCTTGTTTTCACCAATGCAAAGGGGGAGGGGGAACTCGTGTTATCAGCATCAATATGACATAGAAGGACCATAAGTCAAGGTAGAGTATTCTCAGTTATTATTCTTCTAAAAAGAACAAGCTATACTGATGACGTAGCTTTGTTGTCGTTACCCTGGAAGCCAATACAAATGTAGCACTTCAGGCAATCAAGGATAACTACACAAGTGCCACACCGGGATCTGCTGTAAAAAATTGAGGTGTAATAGCAACGTTGGCATTCGTTGTTGCTCCTCAGTTGTACACGAGCGTTACTCATCCACCATGGTTCGTCGAGAGTATTCTATTTGCCGTTTACATTTACATGGCTAAACATCCATGATATTCCAGTGATTCTAAAACCATTTGCTACATCATTTATTTACTTTATCCATACGAATGTTATACAGTGACTAATATTTATAGTATAGGACCCTATTGCCCTCGTTGTTTGGGATGATAACGTATATATCTCAACTTGTTATTTTGCTCATTTAACGTGCAGTCACCCTCAAGGTCTATGGATTTGCATCATTACAATGGTAGTTTCCCTAAATCAGATAATGGCTAGTAATTATAACTCGATGGACCTGGGAAATAAAACGATTTTGGATTTTTTCCGAAAGAATACCGTTTCACGGCCTGGAGAGTGGAATGGGTCAGATGTTGGTTTGGAGGTAACTGGGTACTTTCGGGGATATCCGACTTGTCCCCTTCCGGACGGGGTTGGACAACCCGCGGGGGATGAAAGCTGTAAGAGTTAATAATTTTAGTATTGATAAGACCAATAATGTGTAAATCAACGGCAGTGGCGGCAGTACGTAAATGGTAAAACAAACGACGGGCACCCGTATAAGAAACAACGTAGGCGTGAGCACAGTAAGGCGCATCAGAACGGTACAAACCCAGTTTTTGATCGATAACCTGCCCACGGTTCTCGGTTAAACTGCAATGCCCAATGTAAAACATATCCCAATCCTCGGGTAGTTTCTCCAGAGCCTGTGGAACATCGCGTGGAAGGGTCATGTCCAAGTCCACATCGTCTTCCAAAATAAGGGCGTGGGTCAAGTTACGCTCAATAATATCCTGCAGAATGTTCATGTGGCTTCGCCAGCAAGCCAATCGGTGAGGGGACATGGTCTTTGAACGGGTCTTGAGAGGGGGCACATAACCCACGGTGTCCGGAACAGCAGCTTCCGAAAATTTAAAAGTCAGGTCCAAAAAGTCTGCTTGCAATAGCATCGAAGCCCGTCGGTCTGGGCGGGTTTTCAAATTGATTACATAAATATCATCGAGGCCCATGGTTCGTGGCTTGGGGTTTACCAGCTCAGGAACCGGTTCCTCTTCTGCCATCTCCGCCTCTGGGGTCCCTTTTACCGCATCCGCTTCCTGTTTGTGTATAGGAACCGGCGTAACTGTAACTTCAATTGAATCGACAAGGGTTTCGTTCTTTTCGGTCAAAAGTGACTGGTCCTTTATAATGTTTACCAGTTCCAGGTCTTCCAGTGTGGGTTCGTAATTTGATATATGCCATACCCACACTAATAACCCCATGCAGAGAGCAAAGAGGAGCAGTACAAGAAACCAAGAAACCCCCCGACGACGACTGGTTTTAGGAGAAAATACAGGCAGTAGTGAATCCATTGGCACACTGAGAACACCTGTGTATTTGGCCATAGTCACTGTTACACAAACCTGGAAAACACCAGTCAAGTGCACACTTGATAGTCGCTAACTAACTCTGAAATATTAAACACAAGATTACCATCCAAAAACGCAATAGAAAAATACAAACCAATTTGCGAAGGAGCAAGGTTCTTTTAACGACAATAAATAGTATCTATGAAAAGAATGAATATGCTGAGCAAGGGGAGGGGGAGTCAAACTTGAATGAATCAGGGTTACTGTAGTGATTAACAAAATGATGACAACAACGACAGACATACGAGTGCTACATAATCAGGGGAATAAGGTAACTGCACAAGCAAATGAAATAGGGAGGATCTGGTAAAAAGTATTGGTGAATAGGCACCAAAGAGAGAAAGGAGGCATATTAGTGGTTAGCATTCCCGCCGGGTGACTGGAATTGGCTAGTAAAAGACCAGCTATCCCTAAAAATCCAATCTCCGAAAATTGCTTTGACAGACCACAAGAACCCTAGCAAGGATCGGCTACTTTCTTCGCACTATTACTTCATTGGTTGGATTCAAGGCACGGCCTTTTTTTTAACCAAGAATAAGAACAGGGCGGAGCCCATCGGTTGGATGTTAGTGGGACAAAAATTTTCACCCATTCGGTCCATCCTCTGCTTTTCGGATAATGTATAGGGGGCCACCAACAGTGAACATTTCCTCGTCGATTTTCATCTCGATAATAAATCTATCAAGTGTCCGATTAATAGAGTTAATGGTCTCATACGGTTTTTATTGTGGTGCCCCAACCTAGTCTCACGGCGATTTCCTTTTGTCAAATCATTACTATTTTAGTAATACCTAAACTGATACACCCCGAATCCCCCTATAGTGGCTCGAAAGGATCAACTGGAAGGATTGACCATGATCTTCACTTAAGTTGACCGCCTAGCCACCCAGATGTGGCATATAAACCAGTTTCTCTCAGGAAACGCGGCTTGGACTCCCACTCATTTTCATTCTATACTACACCCAACCCTCTTAACCTTAGATATCCGTTTGTTATACTATTCATTTTACTTCTCTGCTGAGTATGGTGGACTACGCACTTGACTTGCACCATTTGCATTTCGGTATGTTAGACATAGCACTGCGCCATATTGTTGTGCGTAGGTTACTACATTGCTGTAGTTACTGTTCCTTGCACCTAGGTTAGATACTGCACTCTGCAATCCTCAGTACTATCTAATCCCTCAAGTTCTCCTTTAACGATTGTGTCATCTAGTGTCCCCTCTAGTTACGGTTGCTGTTATCTTATCAGTTTCCCCTTATGGCTGGGTATGAGACTGATGACGATTCCTGTATGTAGTTTATGTTTATTATCTTAGTAGCTAATGACGAATACAATTCACTCTGACAATAATTTACCATGGAGTATCATACCCCCAGTTATAACCTCAATAGCAATATTAGCGAGCACTCTTTGCCCCCCAGGAACGCACTCGTACTGGCCGTCGTGCAGCCAACTCAACCACTACACCCTACACACGGATTTGTAGGTTAGCATACACCACCTTTTTACTCCTAATGGTAAAAGCTCGGGAATGGGTCCCAAAAAGATATGGGTGAATGTCAAAGGTACCAGGGGGACGCTAATGAATGCCATATATGGGCTAGTATTTGTATTTCATTCACTTCTCTCTTCTCGTGGTGCACTTGCTGAGTAAGTTCTATTAAAACCAACTAGGTAATGCTGACTATGTGACCTCGTCTTTTGCATCACGGTATACTACCCCTGGTGTGATTATCCACAGCGAACTATTCGTTTCAAATGAACACCCCATGTTTTTTTCCTATGATTTATCGTAAAACTGCAATTTATCGATTCGTATTATCTATCATAATCGACACCCAAAAAATTTACAAGTCTGACACCTTTGGTGCAGTAAAGTTTCCTGTACAAAGCTACGAAAATGAAAAAAAATCCACAAAAAAGGCGGGCTAGCGTGAGGCCAGAAAACTGATAGTTATATCAGAAAGATAGATAAACATATAAACAAAATAAATAAAATCTAGACCAAAGTTAATACAGCCATACCGAAAAAAAAGACTAAAGTAAAACCATTTATAAACTGCAAAGTAATATCCAACTGACCATCATAGCAGCCTTGTCTCCAAGGAGGAAATGGTGCCCGAGTGTAAAAAAAAATATAGGCTAGGGGAAGCACTAGCTCGAAATAGCACGGACAAAGAATGCATGAGATAACACAGCTCAGTTTCAGATACTGCACTGCCTTTTTAAAGTTGCAAAAGCGTTCCCCCAAGAGTAAAGGCACCAACAACTGCCACCATGGCCACGGATAGTGAAGGACGGGTATTGGCATCGCCAGTATAACGACCACCTGTATACGAACTGCCTGTCTGCATACTGCCACCGTTGTTCCTGCTATTGTATACACTTGAGTAGCCGGGGTTTATACTACTATAAGGACCGGTATTCGTACTGGGAGGCGGGTTGTTTTGACCTAATGGATACTGCCCGTTATATCCACCACCATAGTTACCCTGTGGGTATTGTCCATTGTACCCTGGCATACCGCCCATGGTACTTTGTTGATTAATAAAACACTCGGCGAAATCGCCAGTGTTTAGCCCCTTACGAGTCTCTTGCTGACATCGTGATATTATGAGTTCAACCCGCATAGGTTCAAGCCCAGTGCGTTGACCGATACACACCGGGTCACCATTACAGTTTATTATCGGCTCCTTCAAGCTAAAGTTGCGCAGTTCATCAGGAACAGCATTTTTCTGTTCTTCCACAGCACCCTTGGCATTCGCATTGGTATCGGTCACAGCAGTAGTAGGGTTGACTGCACCAGTATCAACATTGTCGACGCCAGCATCCTGGCCGTGCACAAAGGAAAGTGCCACCACGCCCACCAAGGAAGTATATACCATAGAGCGCTTCATGGTAACGAAGGTGAAAAGTTGGGGGAGAGGAAGGGGAAAACCGTTAAGGTCGAAGCAATAAACAAGTGAACCCTTGCTAAGATAAGCACGTGGAAAAAATATAGTACGTTGTTTGATCACAGATGGGAAACAGTAAAGCGGATCGGTTAGAGTGATGTGATATAAACAGGTCCAACTAGTGCGAAAGCGTAGGCAAACCCAACCTCCCAGTGGTATCTCTTATCAGACAGAGTGGTACGGTTGTGAATACGGGTCCAAGATGTAGAACGGAAGGGATGGTGCAGAGGAAGTGAACAAAAGACTTGGCGATAAAGCTATTGAATTATTATCAGCGGAAAGGAATCCGAGCGTATTTATAATGTCGAATAAATAGTTAACATCCTACCCTTTGTATCGGCCGCCAACAGAGTACAACGAGAAAAAAGAGATTGTTCCCCAAATTCACCGTTGGTTTTGTTGCTTGTACTAAGGTAGGACACCGACGGCGTACATGAAGTGTAAAGTTACACATTGAAAAAAAGGACTTTGTGATATTTTTTATCCCCTCTAATTCTTTCCGTTAGACCCACCCGTGGCCGCTAGCTGATGGTAACAGAAGCCCAGATTTCGTAGTTGCCCATATTGTAACCAGTGGTTGGCAGTCAAGGCCATCGAAGGGTGCACATTCCAACCCCCCCTCCAAAAAAATGACAATGGTAACATAAAGAAAAATATAGTGTTACAGCCTGTACACAAATGTGATACCGAACTTTGTTCACCCTAAACGAGAGGACAAGATGCTAACACAATATTAACTATGGCAATACCCTTGACCGGAGTTCTCACTTGTTAATCTGTTCCTCGCTTTGGCGAAGAGGGTGGAACAGTGATATAAGAACTACCAAAGCGTTCCTAGAATACTTGTGGTTTAATCCAAGCGAGTCCCATTGCCATTTTTATCCATTCTGTTCCCTTTCATCCTCTCCCTCTCCCGCTATTACCTTGAGGAAAGAGTGCGTTTTCCTCCACAGATAATATTTTTTTTTCTCATTCTTATACGCCAAGGAAAGTGAAGATGTTTACCCGACACTCACTGTTGGCGAATGGACGGCCATGTGTACAGAGAATTCCCCGGTGTCCCCGCCAGAGTCACACACAAGACCTTTAGCGTTACTGACCGTTTTTTGGCATTGATTGGGTCATCCTCCCCTCTTTATCCAGGCCCCCCAATCAATTCATCAGTAGCTGTGGCGTAGAACCAGAAATTCGTGGCGGTTAAATTTGGCCCAGGTGACATTTTATCCAGTCGAGCAGGGTTGGTACCAGTTTTTTATTCCGTAACCTGTTGGGTGATGCCTAAATTTTTATTTTCTTTGCCTGTGTCCTCAACTCGATAATATCAGTCGTGGCAATCTATTCCCCTGTGTTCGTACAACTATTCCCCAGTGGAGCAGAGCGGAGAAAGGTAATTTTACCAATTTGGGTGATTTTTTTTCCGTCTATATAGCGATTCGGAGCAAAAAAAAAAGCACCAGTTACTTTTTAACCAATAGGATTTTGTGAGAGATCCCTTCAACTTCGACGGATTTATCCCTATATAGTCGAAAAAAAGCTACCCATATATCTGATAATACGGTTCTTGTTAAAATTTGGCTGTAATCCGACTTTAGACATAGCCTATGTCACGTGAGTGACTGTTGATTACATCACCTGGTATATAGTTCGTACACTGAGTGTTCACTCTCAGATTCTCTCTCTTCCAAATTAGTTTATTCTATAGTACCTACATAGTGTTTATATGTCTCCACGACATTAGTATTAGTTCAAAAACAAAGTTTATTAAAGGCTATTAGTTTACCCAATTCCTAACAGTCCTTATAAGCCCACTCCTGCCAAAAGCTACAATTGTCTTGAGAATTACGCCATATAACATTTCAGTGAAAACAAATACAGGTCTATATGTACATATTTACTGGTTCGCATATGTTACTAGTTTGTTTGGCAAAAAAAAGCTTAAAATTAGGCAAAATAACTAAGCGATTAACAAATTCGCTCATGATAAATCCACAACCGTGTCAAAAGAAAACAAAAAAAAACACTTGTGTATGTTAGCTGGTTAAAGTTATTCTCTCGTTAAATAACAAAAGACGAAAAGAGTTAAGACAAGGCAAGCCACCCCATTTCCACAAACCAGTCTACAATTTTACTGGTTTTGTTCACGTCAATCCGACACAGCTTTTGGGCATCCCGTTTACGAAAGGAACGTTTGGATTTAAGGGACTGTTGCTGAATAAATATATTGAGAGCATTGGGTGGGATAACATTGGTGGGCGCTTCACGTTTAACTGGTGGGCCCGATGGAGGAATAGATGATCCTCCCTTTCCTTCCTGATTTGCTAGGCTCTCCATTGCGTCCGGCCGATTCTCACGCCGAGCGTACGTTAGTTCCAATTCCTTGAGCCCCTTGGGAAAGGCCAAATGGGCCTCACGAGCGGCCTGAATCAAAGTTTCCTTAATTTGTAAATACTGATGGGGAGGGACACGTAACGTGGAACAGACATGGATTTCGGGTTCCGTGAGCACATAATAATCCACATCGTCGCGGATGTCCATGGGGGCTCCCTTGGGCCAGACCACAGTGGGATAATCCCGGGTTTCCTTTTTCACCCGTTTCTTTTGTGGAGTTTTCAGTGGCCGCGGGTGATGTTGGGACGACTTATCGGATCCAGGGTGAAAACCGTCGTCGTCAGTGGGCTCGTCGTTGGCATCCGAGGCCTGTGCGGAATGACTGAGTAAATTATAAACTACCTGTTGCTGGCGGCGTGTGCCATATCCGTGTTGCATGACATCCAGGTGAAATTCTGCCCCGTCCACTTCCGAACCCAAGACCGGCGTGGAAGCACGGCTCGGGGTGGTGGTGGTTTCAAGAGCTTCATCATGGGAGGCCGGGTGACGGGAAACCCCCAAGTAGGAAGCAGTGGCGTCTGAAACCTGGTCGAAGCGGTCATCGTGTTCCCCGGCTCGTCGACTGGTAGCGTAGTGAGGACTTCGACGGTGTCGTTGACGACGCAGACGGGGCGAATGGCTCTGTGAAGTCTCCGAAGTGGTGTCCCGGCCGTAAATCCCCAGTCTCCGGGTACCGCCATGTCCACCATTCAATGTCCGCAGCGGATATAAGGGGCTGGAGCGAGAGTCGTGGGCGCACCACTGCCACAGATCTTGCGGGTTGGTCCGAAAAGCCGAGTAGACATCCAACGTGATAACCCCACGGTCATCTGTAGCAGGCTGGGGTTTGGCTTGATGACTAAATATGGTGCCCTTTTGTGGAGAGTAACGAATGGTAATTCCCAAAGGGGGACCTGCCACCGCACCCCAACTGGAAGGAGGTGGTGACACTGAGCGGGGTGGGGTAGGCAAGGCCACTACCGTGTCCTTTTTCTCCGCGCAGGGCGAAGTGGGATGGGTTGGGAAATGTTGGCGACTGTGGACAGTGGATGGTGAAGGGGGAACCTGACCTGGCACAGTTATCAAGACCGGGTGAGGGTAGTCCCGTTGTAAGTGACCCGTAGGTCTACTTTCTGTCACGGTTGGATTCGTAGGCAAAGTAGCGGGGATAGACCGTTGCGGATGGACAGCTTTTCGGGGTCGTTTGCGAGTATTCGAGACAGGAGCGGGGACCTGATTGTCCGTTATAGGGGCCATGATTGTGAGAGTAAAAAGTATATTTCCGGCGTTTCCCATAAATCAGCGGAGAGGGAAGAAAATAGAGGAGAATAGTAACAACAAATAGCTATGCGTTTCCCCGTCCCTAGTCAAGATAAAACAAAGGGTATTCGGAGCAAGTCCCTGTCGGGCGTATGCAAAAATTGGAACAAAGTTGTAATGCTGTCAATATTTACTCGACCGTGTCCAGTGAGCGTGAGGAGTGTGGTTCGGCCGTACAAGGAAATTCAAAAGAAAAAAAAAGCTTACGCCTAATAGGGGAGAGGAAAAGGGAAAGAACAAGCACAGTAACCCGTTACTCTTAAAACCAAGTGAGATGTGGATGATACCCCAATACAAAGAGGACTCTCGTGCAGGGTGACGGTTTTCGTGGATAAGTGAATGTTATGTAATATAAAAAATGTACACACAAACGCGTATGTAAAAAAATAGGAGTCGTCAACACCTTCACTTGAAGAAAGAGAGAAGTAAAAAAAAGAAAAAGATGAAGCTTTCAAATAGGAATCGGTTCAAAGGCCGACTTAAATGTGAACAATCAAAGAATAAAATGGAGCCACATTCAAGGAACATACAGTGCCCTGGCCAGTAGATTGATAAAGGTATCAGGGAAGAAGGCCTCGATGGAATTCAATGTGGATATATGAGGGTAATAACTAAAGTCAATGACAAAGGTTAAAGTAATAAAAATTGGAGGTGGTAAGAGACAAGTAGATGTACCTGGGTCAAACCCAGAAATGTTATAATCGAATCACCGGGTAAGCCGTGACAGCGAATGATTACCGATTTGGGCAATGAAAAAAAAGAGAGAGAAAAAAGCAGAGCACCACAGAACTAGCGATAAACTGAGTGGGAATGTAATGGATAATAGTCTACCCCCAATAGTAATGGCAAAAGGATGCTTATCGCCAACAAAAGAGATCGTAACGAAAGTGGATATTCGGCAATGGAGTGAATTCGTGGATTCCCTAAATCTTGATAATCTACTCGTGTTAAAATACTTCCTTGTCAAAGCGAGAGTGGATCGGACCAAAAGCCATAAAAATATAAATGTCACCGTATCCTAATTAACATGTACACTCAGTCATGAAAAGCCCGAAAATAGGGTGAGGAGAAAGAATGACAGTGTGAGGGGGAAGGAAAAGGATATAGAAAATATTATCAAAGTGAGAGAAAAGGGAAAGAAGAGGGTGGCGGAATAATCAACAGCACACGACGCAATTTGTGCAACTGGTGGGTTGGGCCAATGGCTTATCTTGCGTCCCTTTGGAGAATGGGGAAAGGAAAGGGACCAAATGAAACGCCCCTAAAATTTTTTTTGATACATGAATGTGCTTCCCAGAAGAATAGCTGATAAATAATTCAAATGCCCAACACTTGAGTACAACAAACGCTAATAGATAAATAAATGGGCCTGATAAAACAGTTGGCAACAATGCCTGGGGTTAGTATTATTCGTCAGGGACAGATTAAATAGAAACGCTTAAACCTAAAACCTTGGCCTGTCACAGTGATACCAAAGGCGAACGCATGTGGTCCACTGTGGGTAGCATTGAGGTGTAAAAATGAAACACAAAGTGCGAAAACGGGGGGCGATGAATCTCAGGCAATGGGCCGAGACAAATCCAAGAAATAAAGGACCAAAGTCGATGGAGGTATGTTCTAGTGCGTCGGACGAAAGGATTTACTCACAAATTGCAACGAGGCAAAAAGGAATGAACGAAAAAACAGAATAGGCCAAAAATTCACCTATGGTGCCCCACAGAGTAGGATTGATGGTGCACAACCTGCGAAAAAAAAGAGATGAAGAGATTCAGAAAGTGCCAAATTATGGGGAGAGATGAGTGGTTAGTCTTTCATAGTAACATCTTTGCATTTGTCCCAGTGAGGATTTCTGACGTATGCGAGTGGCTTTGCCTTTGGCGATACAGTCC
>JAOPJG010000902.1:0-15297 GCA_027478255.1 Dispira simplex | reverse complement strand
CAGCAAGCTGCTTTTCGGAGAGACGCTGCTTCTTCAAGCGGTTCTCGGGAGGTAAAACTTGGGTAGCGCTAGTTTCAACAAAAAAAACAAGTGAATAACAATAAAAAAAGTGAGAAACACAGGCGAGAGTGAGTACATTATGTCATACAACTTGGGCGCCCAGATTGGTAAACTAGGTCATCTATTCTAATGTATGTGATCGCCAACGTTCGTCCACTACTCCGCCTACCCCGCTTGAGATTCAAGTTCCAGTTCCGTGACCGAACGGGACTGGTACTTTGCTGAAACCTTGTGGATCGCCGAATAAATAAGATTATATAACCAGCCAACTATCCCAGTCCAGGCATAGATCACGAGCTCCAAGGATAGCGTTACCCCACACCCGAGGTTTTGCCGATCTAGTACCACCACATACTGAGAGCTCATGTCGACCCACCACGCCACTTAATCTTGTCAGCCGGATTAGGTGAACAAGCGGAAAAAGTGGAGGATCGGTGCTCCTCAATATTTGAAAAGTCGGGTGCGAATAGGCGGTTGGGATGGAAAAAAAAAAGAGAGAGAGTGGAATACTTACGCGCTAGACATGTTGATTTCTGTCAAACGGTTGGAATCAAAGGAATAATCCTAAATGACCACAACAGGGGAGTAGATTCCGGTATGCTGCAGAAGAAAGAGGAGGAAACCTGACCCACACTGTGCAAGTAAAATTATTTAACAGCCTTCCCTTGGTGTCCTTTTTTTTGGCGGACGAAAAAAAAATCTTTACGAAATGATCACGTGGAATTAAAACTCGGTCACGAGAGTAAAGTGAGCCAGTTTTATTTTTTATTTTTTTTTTATTTTTTTTTCTTACGTGGGCAGGAGGAGGAACAATGGGTTTGACACAAGGACCAACTCTGGACACGTGCTTCCAAGCGTAGAGTTAGTGACGAAACCAATAGCCATTCTCTATTTCCTATACCTAAAGCTTACAATAGATGAAACCGAGAGAGTCCGTGAGATGTCCACTCCCCAAGCAAACTGCTTATGGCTCTACGTCGGATAATAGAGGCCTTGTAGCGATATAAACCAGTACATAGTTGTTAAACTCAAATATCAAAACGAATGTCTTACACCAAATTTAAACCGATTTTAACGTATTCGTGGAGAAACAGAAGGGAATTCGAAAAGGTGCAGAGAGTATCACAACAAACCAGGGTAAAGCTGCAATAAACCCGAGACTCTTTTGGTAATACAGCAGAAAGTGAGAATACTATATGGGCGATATTTTTTCGTTTATATAACAAAAAAAATGCGTCAGGGTTGAATGGGTCCCCCACAAAATCCTATTGGTAAAATTGGAGTCATTACATCTTGGCTACAAATCGCTGCAAGGTTGGAAAAATATCACCCATATCTCCTAAAACTGTACATTTCGGGGTGGTTGGACAGGGAAGACTATATTTCCACTTACAATATTATGTTATAATTAAAAAGGAATTATTAAGTAGGTCCGTATTAAATCGAAAAGGAGCTACATCGGGGCAAATAAACCTCGTCTTAGCCAGAGTAGGAAAAACAACACCGGGGCTGGAATGGTTGTCACGGAACTAAAGCAATATGTACATTATCTTGTCGCGTTCCCCCAATTAACCATTGTCAATATAAACATCTAATAAGGAGGGAGGTGACAACCACTAAAACGTTTAAGCCAAAGGAATCAATATCAGTAACCTACGGATATAAAGCCTAGGATTTGGTGATTAAGGTTCACCACTGCCCCAATTAAAGGCGGAACTAATGGCATTATCTTTAAGTTGGCAGGAAGTGAGGCGGGCATAGTTACTTTGAAGGGAAGCAGCAGAAATTATGGTCACGAATGTGACAAGAGCGAGAAGAGTGGGTATGCGGAAGGCAATCATGACAACGAACGAAGGATTAGATGGTGGCAGTGTAGTGAAACTCGAGTTCGTCTCAAGTATGGAACAGTGTATTAAGTAGGTAGGATCAGGTGATTGTGTATATCGAAAAGAAAAATGTCAAGGTATGTGGATCTGAGTTTCAATTGAGAGAAAAATGACTGTAGTATTTATAACAAAAACTCATCCAGAACTACCGTCAGATACTGACGAAAAGAACAGTGTCACTATCAACGAAAGACAATCCGATATTGGTTACAAGGTCATAAGTACCTAGCCCAGGTCTTCCCTTTACATGGTTCATATTCTATTAATATTCTGAGCCGTATCAAGTGATTTACCATTCGGTTCAACTAGTAAAGATATAGATGGGCTTCAGTATTTTTAGGAGTGGCAAGTAAAAGGCAGAATACGGAAAGCAAAGATATCCTAAATCATATTATACAGGGTAAAGCAGAGTTGATGGTACCTAGCACACCTACAGACGGCAGAAGAAAGACCAACCAAACACACCATTGGTTGATGTTTCTGATTTAAGGTAATGATTCGAAAATCCTCACATTTTTATTTAACCCCTCCACATCCATCCCGACTTGAGAAGGAGACAAAGACCATCAAAGTCTTGCGGGATTCTCCTGGTTTTCTGAAGGAAATAATAGGCCACTTACTGAACTTATTTGGCTGAAACCCAGGAATCGAATACCACACATACTCACCATCTGACAGAGCTTGAACAAGACACTTTAGTGTTTATATCAGGTTATTGTGAATCCTAAAAACTGTCATGTAATGAACGGAATAAATAGACTCCGTCGTAAATACAGTGATTGTCAAGCCCTGATGGAGTCCGTTTCTCGGTTATTGCCGTAACTCAGTTGTAGAAGAATGGCAGAGACTTGTTAAAGTATAAAAATGATTAAGGTAGCTCGCATGTAGGGTTTCAACTCGAGAGTCTCAATCGGTTTTCAGAATTCGCGTTTGTACGTCTCTGGGCAAGTCACACTTTATGAGATACTACCATAGCGAAGTGCTACGCATATTAAAATTGGGAAAAAAAAAGCCAACCGTTGTAAATCACGATGGGAACGGCTAATCGATTTAATTCTCTGACATCAGTCACACCCTTCCAACAATCCTTGGCATTTAGCCTGTACAGACTCGAAATCTTCTTGTGGGCGATTGTTTTTCACTCTTATAGCGATTAAAAAGCAAATATATACTAATTATGGTATAGCCAATATGATGATATGAGCGACCGATTCCAATCTGGCGGCATTTTTCGCTTGTATAGCGATTTGGAGTAAAGATATACAAACTATAATTTATTCAATAGGATTTTTCGCTATATAGTCGACCAGATACGGGAAACTAACTCAGGGATACTAAGCTGGTTACCGGCGACATTATAAAAAAATGAAAAGGTTAGATAGGGACCATAGCTCCAAAGTAAGACGATGGTCTACATATTTTTATACATTGATACTATTTCGTATTGTTTTTGTAATATGTAATACTCGGGCCATTGCCAACAGAGAGGGGGGATTGGGTACTTACTCCCCCCCCCTAACAAGCTATGCCCTTTGCATAGGTGAAAGCAATGTACAAACTACACCATTCGAAATAAGCCAAGGATAGCAGAGCTTGTATAGTCGAAAACCCCGCTACAGTTGGATGGGTCTCTCACACAAAATCCTATTGGTTAAATTTGCAACTGGTACATCTTCAAATTGATAAATAGGCCAAAAAAATCACCCATATCGTTGGCGTTGGGACACCATCGCGCATGTAACTACCAGCACCTTTACTGTCTTACCCTACACCCCCAGGCTACCAATGGCCATCTGTTTTTCTGCTCCTCCTTTTTCGACAACGTTCTGAGTTGCAGTTTCCCTCCTTTTTCGTATATTTACCTGTACATACCCCACCCTTGGCTTACCCAACGCTATGGAAACGCCCGACCAGAATCGCACCCATTCCAGCCGGGTAAGCCAGTACTTGCGTGGCATCCATACGCCCTCTCCATCTCCTTCTATGAAACGGTCGTTTCTCCATCTCCACCAAGAGCAGCAGCAACAGAGCCCCAGTCGAACTTCCAACAGCGTCAAACCGGGCACACCCACCAGACCCTCTACTTTAGCAAGTGAAAATGATCCCCATACGCCTACGGCAGCCCTTACCACACCAACTGTGGGGACACCGTTGACTCCGCAATACTCCTCTCCCATGTTTCGACGCTATGAGCTCATGACTGAGTACGCCAATCTGAGTCTCCCGAACCACTGTCCACCGGGAGTATACGTGATTCCTTCACCGGACGATATCCACGAATGGTACGGTGTACTTTTCGTACACGACGGGCCTTACGAAGGTGCCACGTTTAAATTTGTCTTGTCTATTCCCGCCAACTATCCTTGTGTAGCTCCCAAAGTAACCTTCTTGACGGACATGTTTCACCCGTTGGTAGGCCTCGATGGAGAGTTTTCTCTGGGACAACGCTTTACCGACTGGACGCCCCACACGCACTATATTTATCACATTCTTTATTATATCCGACACATGTTCAAGCGGTCCGCTCTCAAGAATATCGAAGAAAAACACGCGTTTAATAAGAAAGCCTACCAAATGTTCCACCACGAACCTTTGGTGTTTACCCGGTTAGCCAACCAATGTGCCGTGCTGTCCTCAAGCGAATCCGTACTTTACGAGCAACCCTCCTCCCGAAATCCTATCCATTTTTCGACCATGAGCGATTCCCAACTGCAAGCCTGGCGGGACCATTTAAGTCGGTCGACCGATTTCCCCGAAGTGGAATTAAGAGCAGTCGAGAAGCCGTCGGGTGGGGGTGGTTTAAAGAATTTAGCCAACAACTTTAACCGGTTAATGAATTCCTAATTCCTTGTGCATGAATTCTCTGGACGACAGTCACTGTACTACCACTACTGTTTTCAAATGTCTGCGCAATTGTGTTTTAGCTTTTTTTTTAATCTTGCAGTGGCATTGGCTGTCGTTTTTATATATATATTTTTTCTTTATGCATGGATTTTCATCAGTAATTTCGAACCAACTAAACGGCATCAGTCCATCAATTTTAAAGGACCTTCTTTCAATTACCACAACCTTAAATGTTTTATAAACCTGTTAAAAACCAAAGAGAAGACTGACCTAGATAGAAGTAGACATTTCCTGCAACGAAAATCAACAATACACAACCCAATGGTCCAATATCAACGCTGAAACTGATTCTAACTCCGACGAGTTACAAAAAAAAAGGCGACATGATCAGGAAAACCGAAACGGTAGATAGATCTGTACAGTGCTTTTCCAAGGAAAAACAGCCCTTGTATAATCACATAATAATTACTAGACGGAACTCTGACTATGTGGCTAAAATAAATCACGAATGGTGCCAACGTCGACCACTTAATGGCACTGTAGCCACATCGCACACGAATGGAACGGAAAGAGAGGGATAACTCAACTCACTTGGGTCAATATCTTAACGGTATAATTCCTACGATCAATCATATTTTTCGGGATCTGAATAATAAGGGACATTCTCCATCGCAGCGCGAGCCAAAAAGGCATCAATTTCCATTTTCCGCCTCATTTCCAGAGTGTCAGGGTCGTCATCTGAGGTGTCGGAGTCTTCTTGGGTGGAATCCTCATCGCCGGAGCAGTAAGAATACTCTGGAGTGCCAGATTCTTCATCTGAGGTTCCAGGATTCGCTTGAGAATCATTCCCATCACTGGAGTAGTGAAGGGGCTCTAGAGTACCGGGGTCTTCTTTGGGGGTTTTGGGATTCTCTGGGGTGCTCTTTCCATCACTGCCGTTGCGAGAACGTTTCAGGATGCTGCCCGCTTGTTTCGGGCTCAAACGGCGCTTCGAGGAGTTACCCTGTGTGCTTGATCTTTCCATGACAGGAAACGGGTGAGTTGGACCGGTAGTTGTGATTTACTATGCTAAGCAAGCAATGCGGCCTTTGTGAAACGGAAAGTATGATATCGGATACGTCCGAAAATTATGGGGGGTCACTGCTTATCCGGGGAGATCACGAGGAAAAGTGGCGAGGTAAATCCTTGCAGATATGCGTCGAGATTACAGTGAGATCAAGGCAAACCAACCAGTGAAAACGTGAGATAGAGGAAATAAAAAGAAAAGAAATGTTGACAAGAGACAGAGTAAATTGCGAATAAGAGCGGTATTTATACCAGGGAGAACGAGGTCTGACTAACACTAGCGGCGAAGAGTCAGTACAATACCTTACTAATACAAGGTAAACACACTTTTATGAGCGCAAACCTCGATAAGCATTGTTTCCAAGGCGAAACTCATTCCAGTGGCACACTGACCACCGAACAACCTGACCAAAATGCAATAATGCACTCACACGTTGACAAGGGTGACTAAGCCGATTGATCTGTTTCCTTTAACAAACGAAGTTTCTAGTTATTCGGCTGTACTCTTTACAATTCACTTGAACCATGTTTTACCATGTCTTTATTTACGGTCAACCCCATAAAAATAATTCTACAGATCCAGTCATGATGCGAACGCTTGTCAATTTTTGCCAAGATGTAACATAGTATTAACGATAAGACGCCGTCCGGATTCAGGTATTTCTCACCATAAAAACCTTGTTGAGGAAATAATAAAATCACCAACTCAACAGACCTGTATCTGTATTGATAAACGGTAATCGAAATGGCGTCTTCGGCTGCATTAAATTTTTTTATTTTGATCCGCCAAGCGTAGAAATGATGCCGTTAGTCCATTGTCAAAAAAAGAAACAATACATAACCGCCATCCTCATGTTCCTCATTGGTTCTTCGGCATCAGTAATCGATGGGCTTTATTTAATGCAGTGTGTGAGCCGGCTTCCTCCTCCGCAGAACAAGTGTGAGAAAAAGTAAACAAAAAAAAAGCTGCCTTGATGCTATCTTGCATGTCAAGGAGAGCCAATGACAAGTCTTTTCCTGATAGAGGGAAGGTCAGCAATTTACCTTTTTATATTTAATCGTAAAAAAAGTGGGACTCAGTTTTTACACCAGCATTGGTAGCGATGTTAAATTTGTTGCTCACGAGCGGTTTCAATGCGTATTCTTGTCCCCGGTGGTCCGTATGCTAGTCCAACTTGGTCACTACTGTTAGCTAGAGCACCTGTCGTAGTAAATCAAAGGTTTGTACCGAATTAAAACTGCTGGGGGTTAGTCTACATTTTTCTCCGTGAGCAATGCTCTTTGACATGCGACAACAAGGGGGAAAATAATAGATAAAGTGTTCATTTTGACACACCCCGACTGAAAATAGATAAGCTGGGTGCCTTGATATGTATCAACATGCATCGCCCACCCGGTATACTGGCACTTGCATACATAAGAGGACGGGAGGACTCGTACTCACTGCCTAGGTTAACGTGAGGAGCAACGCTGTCGAATAAGACATGTGAAGAATTCCGCTGCTCCCATTGGGCATGTGTGCGTGGCGTTGTTGCTAGTTGCAATACCCAGTGTTGATTTCACTCGGCCTTGCATGAGTTCCTTCTACAGCTTATCTATCTCCCGTGTCTTTGTTGACATTTTCAATAACTGACATTTCCACGGCTGGGCCATGGTCGCCTCAGGACATTTTCTGTCAAGTATATAATTCCAACCGTCCGGCCACTTTTAATTTCGCACTACTTAACTACCACTAAGCCGTTATTATTCATCACATACCACATATATCGCCCTTGGTCGTACGCCCGTCTGGATATCACCTACACGGCTAACCGCTTATTCTTTACACCTCGTTCACATTCTACTCGCTTTGTATCCAGTGGTATTTTTAAGTACTATGTTGTGTACCGTCAGTTCCCTTTACCATGATGTTGGCGCGGTAGTCTTTACACCGTCATTGTTCCGCCCGATTATTCATTTCAAAACCAACCCTCACAGCATTTTCCGCCAACCCTACACGGATGAAGCGGACCTTGGGCTCAATTTTGACTATGATCCTAGCGTTCACGATCTTGCCGCAGTGACTCCCCCACTATCCCTATATCATCCAGCTGTCTGCATCCACGAGCCCACCTTACCCTCGGCATCTTCCTGCCAGCCTGAACCTGTGAAAACTCTGCCTGCCACCAGTCCTCCTAAAAAGCTTTCCTGGATGGAGAAGAGAATCCGCGCATCGAAAGAGAGGGTCAACCAGTGGTTCGAGAATCACTACTACGTCAGCCCTAGCCAGACTGGTATAGTCACTTGCGCGACTTCCCCCGGCTCTCCGATTGCTCTTACCGATCAGCGCACACCAGCCTCCTCGACCGCTAACCAGTACGGACCAGTCCAAACGCCGCCCACCCCTGCCCCGCGTAAAAAATTATACTTGACGGAGAAGAGAACCCAGGAATCAAAAGAAAGAGTGAACCGCTGGCTCGACGAATATTGTTGTGATAGCCCAGCCCAACCCTGCGCCATCACTTGTACACCACCTCTCAACCGCACGGCTAACCCTTCTCGAATCGAAACCACACCCTACGTCTTTTCCCATCGACGTAGTTTGGTTCCAACGCCGCCGACCACTGCTCCGTATAAAAAAAATACCTGGATGAACACGGGGGTCCAAGCATGGAATAAGACGGCCAACAGTTGGATGGATAAACACAACAGCGTCAATGTAACGCCCCACTCCCCCTCGCCTTGCCAAGAAGCACCTCACTTGGTCCAACGTGCCACGGCTTCCGAAGTGAAAGCTACCAAGCTACTTGTCAACATTCGGGCTTCAATTGAACGAAGCAAACAGGCCACGGCGGAGGCCCGTCGGTTCCTTGATAGTTTTCATCACATCTAATCATCCTGAACTTTGAAGATTTTTACGTGATTTATATGACTTTTTACTGACCAGGTGTCGGCATCGATACTCGCTGCTTTTTTTTTAGTTTACATAGGTTTCTTACTCACGAATTGTACTTCTTTGCGGTTATAATTATTCTATTCACAGTGTTGTACTATATCATTATTACCAGAAACTTACCTACAGCATCAGATATTAAACCGAATACTATCGAAAACTTGACATGAGTGTGGTGATCTGATCTAGAGACCAGGGTTTCGTAGACTTTTACTGTGATTTTCCTTAACAATATGTGTCGGATTTAATCAGATGAAGGTTTTAATGAACATTTCCTGTGTCTCCTTTCTACGTTCTCTGCTCCTCCTATCAATTACTATTCAATTGTGTAGTCTTTTACCAAAGTCTATATGAAATAGTTTTAATAAGCAATTGATTCATAGTAGCTACCACTACTATGATATGTTACGAGAAGTGATTCACACTATTCATAGAAATATATGTTGGGGTCCACAAGTAAAATAAATGAGAACACTATTTGAGATCCTCGAAATGTTATTAGGGTCATAAAATATTTTACACCGTAGCTTGTTCTTGTTACGCAGGGATAGCCTAAAGCAGCATGGTGCAAGGTCAGGAATGTAGGGCGATGACTCAAGTACTCGGAGTTCGAGTTTGAACATGTGTGCTGGGCAATACCTAAAATCATGAACCTCACTCGGGTTGTGCAGACTTTATGTTTGTCCTTGAATCGTCGTACCTTTTTTGGTGAGGTTAGCCCTAGGTTTGTAAAGATAAATCTGGGCTTTGTCACACATCACAGTTGTACACGACAGGGTTTGCTGGTTTCCTACATTTTTGAAGGGGTGGATGGCAAAAGTTTCATCGATGTTCCTGTGTGAGTGGGGCCAGGTCAGCTACCATTCACAATTTTTTAGGCTGATCACTAGTGGTTCGTAGTAGGTAATCCTATTACCCTGGTATAAGATATCCGCTTCTTCGGCAGTTCAATAGAGGGTAACGTATACGGTTGCATCAAGTGATAGTTCGAAAGTATCTCCAAATTTTTCATCGATCATATTGGATGGGCACTCAGCCTGTAACACAACTCCCAATGACAAATAACCCTCATGGCACTTACGATACAAGTTCTGTTTATACGAAGTGAAGAATAACACCCCACATAACATTTATTAATAAAATGACCAAAGGGGAGACTGTGTAGTGGTACCTTTGTATATCCTATTTGTAAGAATACCTATTAGATGGAAATAAAGAACCATCTGCGCTATGCGTTATCCCCAGCGTTCACATTGTAATCCACTCCATGGGGTACAAGCAATGGAGCATGGTCCATATGTTATCATTCACCGAATAACAATTAAGCGAAGTTGATCTGCATGTCCTGCTCTCCACCTTCCACAAAGGAACTCACAATACGCTCGTTTTTGGCTTGGGCACCAGGGTCTACCACCAGGCCTGCTCCCACTTCGCAGTCTTTGAGCTGGGCTTTGGTCATAATCTTCACATTGTTACAAAGAACGCATCCTTCCAATTTGACACCGTCTTCGACAGTTACATAATCCATGAGGATGGAATTGACTATCTTTACGTTTTTGCCAATGGTACAGTGGGCACCAATAACGGATCTCTTCACTGAGCATCGTTCGTCCAGCTTGGTTTCGTTGCCCACCATAGAATCGGCCCCCACTTGGGACCGCATGTGTACTTCGGCAGTAGGGTGGACTCGCTGGTCGGTAAACATTTTGGAAATTTGTTTGTTGATATCACAATAACTAGGGATGCTCGTAGCACGGCCCACAAATTCTTTGGGTTCGATGTAGATGTTGCACCGAAGGTCCGGATTCTGAGGGTCAGCGCTACGCTTGGTAGTCCATTGAGTTACGCTGGGGATGTATTTGGTATGTGCTTTGGCATGTTTTAAAATTTCCGTTAGCCCCTCGGCCTCTGCAAGAGCGGAGCGGTACTGGCATTTCACCAACAATGGCAGAACGTCCTTTTGGATGCTCGGCAGGTGTTTCTGCGCGAGGATAAAGTCCAGAACCCACCGTTGGAAAATGTACACGTGGGCATCCTGCAGATTCGTTAACAGATCGAACCGTTGAAACCGCTCTAGTAGTGAAGTTCGAATGTCGAGATTTTCCTTGACTCGCTCACCTTGCTTTAAATACAAGAGCCGGTGTTCCCGGGGATCCATACCGACGTACAGAGGCCATTCGGAATCCTTAGTGGACCCACCCCCGCCTTCGGACTTGGTGGGATGGAAAAAAAGGGCCGATAACGCCGGGTTGGACGACCGGTGGGCATCAAAAAAGGGCTGGGGTGAACTAAGGAGAACGGTATCACAGGTCATTACCACAAATTCGCGAAAGATACGACTGGCAATATGGCGAAGAGCCTCTGCAGTACTATAATATTCGTCCATTACCACGATATCGATGTTGGCCGACCCTTCGTAAACCGTGCGCAAGTAATGGGTCAATTGGGTTTCGGACGACGGACATACCACAACAATCACGTCCTGGATCTCGGCTTGTTCCAGCCATTGCAACGTATAGGATATCATGGGTCGGTTGGCGACCGGCAACAGCGCCTTGGGCACATTGTCCTCTGTGGCCAATGGGTAGAGTTGACCCTTGTTACCGGCCAGGATAACCGCCTGGAATTCAGGCACAATTTGGTACTTGGAGGTACCCGTTTGATCTACCAGAAACATATGAACACTGACGTTTGGTCAAGCGAGAGTAAGAAAAAAGAAGGGGACACCAGTATCACCTCAACTGGAAAGGGAGTCGAAGGATGAGAATTTGGGAAGGGTACGAACAGAGGAATGAGTGTTGCTGCTAACAAGTCGTAATTATAGAGTGAAAAAGTGATACTTGTTAAGCATTGGTAGACTGGGCAACTACTATAGCCCCGTTGTACATGCCCAGTGATTGGTGAGGTTGGTGATCTTGACAGAGCGAAATAGGGTGAGTTGTTCGGCATGGTTGGAATTTGATACGTGTCACAATTTTCTTCTCGCATTTGAATGCACTGGTCATTCATTCGAAATTTGTTTCTCTTTCCTTTACCTTTTGCATTATTTACACTTCAAAATTCGGTTGCATAGATTCCGGCTATCTTTTATTACGTGGTAAAGCTGGGCTGATTCAAAACCTACAATGCCCCTCTCCAGCGCTTTACGGGCGGGACTGTCGTTCGTTGTAAGCGGTCGATGGTACAACCGTTCCCCTTCCTATCCCAAATACTTTAGCAGTGACTTTAAAGACCGCACTGGCCCTGTACCACTAGGGAACCCTAAAGAGCAACGTGAATTCGAGGCGGCTGTAAAACGCCACTGGCAAGCCGTTCAGATCTCTGAGGATGACCTTCCTGAAGTAGACGCAAACAGTGAACCCCACGTCAACCCTGAAACCGGTGAACAAGGGGGACCCAAGGGACCCGAACCCACTCGCTACGGAGACTGGGAACGCGCTGGTCGGGTGTACGATTTTTAACAACCGAGAACTATATTTGCTGTACTTTTATATATATATATCCTGCTGTCACGATTCGATGCCACTTAAAATCCAAGTGTATTTCTAGTGATTTGTAATTTTTTGCAACGGAAAATCGATGCAATAAAAACCACGCAGTGTAGGCGCTGTCGGTTATGGGTCTATTTCACTTGAGTTGGCTGAAATGGTATATTAGATAATCGCCAGTACTAATTTTTCCATACATTCCATCGAAAAAAAAGTTCGATTCTGAGTGTGATGTTACTGTAACAAACCGTGTAGTGTTCGGTTGGTCGAGTAGAACCAAATAAGTATACTAGATGCGTGGATATAGTAAATAAAACTTTATTGTTAATGAACATGAGGAAACGATGACATTGAGAGAAGGCAGCCTATTTATCTGGATCTATCCCGATGGAGGGGGACTTCCTGGAGGGTCTTGTTGAGGATGGCGGTGTGTGTGGTCTGTTCGATTCCCACGTTCACCTACCAGCTGGGTAACCCTCCTGGTGGTCTATCTCCTGCTTCCCCGACCGCGTAAGGAAGTGGCTCTCTCACTACCCAGGGTGAGGGACTACACGTGTGTCCTTCCTCCCTTGGTCGTCTCAACACAATACTAACCCTGATCGATAGGATTAGTCGATTGTGAACCAGAATCATCGTATACATTTCGAAACAAGAGTTTTTTATATAGTTTTTTTAATGGAATCCTTTATCCAAGAAATAGCATCTTCTTCTTCTTCTTCTGTCTCGCATAAAAACACCCTACAAAAACAACGTATGAAGCCAGCAAAAGGTTAGGATAACTCGTTTAGAATTTCAGGAGATGGGGAGCCTGACCCTGTTGGAGGGAGAAGGGGTTCTTCAGGTAGGCAAGCAACAAGGGAGTCTTTAAAACTTCCTCGAGGATGGCCTTGTCCAACGCTCTCTGCAAAGCGACAAAAGTGGCGGGGAGCTTCTTGGGCTCAGCCTTATCATTGAAGAAGTTCTTTTCGCACAGTTCACGCTTGCTGGCCTTTTCGTGCTTGAAAAGGTCATCGTTCAACTGCGCGTCGAGCTCAATCTTGGAAATGTCCACCTTGGTGGAAGTGGCAATAACGTAAGCCTGGTTGACACGCTTGATGGGCACACCGTTGATGCGGAAGGGACCTGTGACCAAGAGCAGACCGCTTTCCAACTGCTTCAGGAACACCACACGCTTACCACGGAAACGGCCGGCCAACAGGATAAGGACGGTACCGGGGGTGATGGAGCCACGCAGTTTGCAGGGGCGAAGGGTCTTGCGGGTAACCTTCTTCTGGCGGATGTCTTCACCAGGGTAAAAACCCGACGGAGTGGTAGCCGCAGCGGGAGCGGCCTCCTTTTGCACCTTCTGGGGCTTGCGCTTGAAAAGACCACGCTTGGCGAAGGTCTTGGAGCGCGACAAACGCGGGATACCGGGAACCAAGAACGAGTTACGAGGTGCGTGAACCATGGCGTCAGATATATATGGTGAGCAAACCTGCATTGACAAAAAAATGAATAATCAAAGGGGAACCGTGAACACACCCAGCAGATAACAAAAACAGAGTGATACAAAATATAAGTTAGTGCTGTGAGCAACGTGTGACTATGCGGCGATAATAGGGCAAGTACATGCTAGTCATGGGGTGAAATCGACCACGCTCGCCTATGATGCCAAACAAAACTCCTGCCATATCCGTGTCTCCAATGTTGGATGGATTCCAGGCACCTGCGCATTTCGTTGAAGGCAACCAATGAGTGGCGTTAACCTAAAGAGCTAACGTTGTTTCCCTTTACGCCCCTCCCCCTACTACACCATGAATACCCTTCCCGACGAGAATAGGTATACCGGCCTGAATCACGATCTAGGGTATCCATCCATCTATCTGGCTAAGATTCCAATAGCAATATCCCAGCTACGATGTTGGTAACGAGCTCTGATGACTTTTCGGTCAGGGGATAATACACACACTACGTTGGTTACTTAAGCGAGATCACGATGAGCGAAAGAAGGGACTACGGAAACCGTTGCCTGGAGGTGCATGGATTCACTCTTGTCCAAACGACCACAGATGGGCCTAAGATGCTGGATCACCACTGGTGGTATCCATCTATCCATCCATCCATCCGTTTCACAAACTTGGTTTTGGCGAGACGAGCGAGACGGGGCAGGTGGTGCGATATGGGAGTAAGTATCTTTACCTTTTAAAAATGCGGTTATACTGCGTACGAAATAACGGCTCGGAAGGATTGCAAAGAAAGAGGAAGAATATCAATATAGCCAGCCACTGTATTATTTTGTAGATTTGGAGTGGCGGTGCTCTTTAGCAATGGGTGATGGAGCCTGTGAGCAGATTCATCAGGCATGAGGAGGTCAGGTAGTATGAAAGTGGGGAGTGACTGCCAGATCAGCTGACTAAATTTTTAAAAAAAATCCCATACTGGTGTTTTTCCAGAATTCCTTTATCCCATGTTGCATTAATCAGATCCACCAGCCCATATTGGTATAAACAGAACGAATCATCTGTAATTAGTAATACGTTTGCCATTGCTCTCTGTCGTTCAGTACCGTTCGCTCGGATTAGTAAAACGTGGTCATTCTTGTTGGTTTTTTATAAGGCCATTTGTAAGCACCCAAAGACCGGGTGCGCCTTGTTCACTGGGTAGTATAAATAGACCCCAGTGAATCCCTTTTCGTAACAAATTGTTATCTATTTTTACTTATATCTGCTGAAAACTCTAGCAAGCACATTTCTAGTACCAAGCATAACGACTACCCAGCGCTTATTCGTATTTTCATTCGGTTACCGCAACTGTATTATCGTAACCCTCTTAGGTACAAAACGCATTCTTTCGTGCCTGGACCTACTAAATATTACTCTTGCATTCGCTTCCCCCTTTGTCCCTTCGTATTTTCTGACCTTTGGCTGTAGCTCCGTACTATCATGTCGCTCACCAAAGCCATTTCCCGCGTCGTATTTGCCCACACCCAGCGTGAAGGAGGCGGTTTTGTCGTACACCGGGCGCTAGGCAGTCGCCAACTGAG
>JAOPJG010000901.1:0-15297 GCA_027478255.1 Dispira simplex | reverse complement strand
GGGGAACGTGGTGGGATTTCCGCTGTAATAATAATGTCGTCGTCATCGTCGACGGCGTTGCCTGACGGCGTAGTTGGGGATTGCGCAGTAAATTCAATATGATTGTTCACCATGTTGCACTAGTCAATTGCATTCAAAGAAAACAACGCTGGCCAGTTTACTGTCACGGCTTTACTTGGTGATAAAATAAGGCTTGCCGTCCACAAGTCCAGCCAAGGATTATTATTAAAAAAATAAAAATAAAGGTAAACAATAAAACAAAGAATAAAATACAAGACTTAAATGTAGTGGTTAGCAAAAAGCAGGGTAATATTTCTCACCTTCAAGATAGAATGTCACCTTGCTTCCCTTCCTTAAAAGTCATTGGTATAGGTGGGATTAAAACCCGTGGCTTGCAAACGTGATTTTTTTATTCGGCCCAACTATTCTCAGTTATGAGTATTATGGGTGGGATCCTCCTGGGCCCCATTTTTCTACTGATGTTCTACCTGAAAAGCCCCATATTATCTGCATTTGACGGTTTCACCAATATGTACGTTTGCCTTGTGTGTATGTGGGGAGGGGTAGTTGCTAATATATGAGCCATTGGTGGAGAAATAGTGGTGATAGACGGTGGGTGTGAGTTATTTGCTGTGGGTTAGGGGTAATAAGCAAGTGGTAATTGTCGCCAGAGGGGCTATAAAAACAACCTCATCCCTTGTTTGTGTAGGCTTCAGTGCCAAACTGGTACAAAACAAAACCCAATTTCTCGATTGCGATTATTTACTAGTGACATCGCCAAATGATGGTTGATCCTTATATTCACGTGATTTATAATTCGCTTTCTCCCCCAAGCAGAGATTATGAGCGAGGCAGCACTGAAATTATATATTTTTTTTATGGACACGGAATGTCCAGCCTTCCAGCCAAACACAAGCCCAAGCACACGGTCCTGCCTCTATTTTTTTTGCTATGTACTTGGGAGGTGATCAATATTACACCAGGTGGTCAGTTTTCGCTTCAAGACAGGAATCACTTTTGCCGTAACTTTGACCACCATTACTATTTTATTTTTTCCAGCGGTATACGATCTCCATCCTCACGATTCCATTCTGCCGCACTCACTCCATTTCCGCATGGTGATCTAATTTACTTTTGCAATGGCCATGCTTCAACAGTTTCATAGACGTTTCTCCCTTTCCCTCACATTGGCCCCGTCACGCGTCACAGGTGTACGGAATGTACATACGACCCGGGCGGTCCAGGCCAGGGTTTCCAAAAGACGACAAGACATCCAAGCATCGATTCGCCAGGAGAAAGAGCGCCAGGTTCGAGAAGCAGAAGAGGAACGCAAACGATTGGATACGCCGTTTCTCAATGCGGTACTGAAACCCAAGGAAGTATACGAACAAGCGGCTGCCAAGGCGACTGAGGGTGACGACCAACCGTCATCGCAAGAGTCACCATTGTTGGTGTACGGTTTGGATCAAACCGACCAACGGTTTATCTTGGATACCATTCCGTCAACCAAGGCTGCACACGGTAAAGTGGTCGCCGAGGACGAACAAGAACGATCCCGGGAAGGCGCCCAACAACTGCACAAGGTTATGGCGCTGCACAATGCTGGTAGTAAGGAAATTCTCAAGTGGAATAAACAGCTGGCCGTGCGTACCTTTGGTCGTGAGGAAAACGACACCGGTAGTTCGGAAGTGCAGGCGGCCATCTGGACATTGCGTATCAACAATCTACATGATCATTTGTTACAAAATCCCAAAGACAAGTACAACTGTCGTCGGTACATTATGCTTCAGCATAAACGAGCCAAGATCTTGCGTTATTTGAAGCGGTGCAGTTTGGAACGGTATGCGCGGTGTCTCAAATTGCTCGGGTTGAAGCCCGAAATGGTGGAGGAGCAGATCAAACCCATATCGCGTGTGGTGGCCTAGTACTTGATATGGTTTCCATATGTTTTCGGTTTTATTTTATTTTTGAAATGTTTCGGGTGAATTTCTATTGCATTAGAGTATCCTGCTACACCAAATATTTATCAAATTTTAATTCTTTGCTTAAGTTTCACGAAAGAAATATAAAAAAGTGATATTCAAGAACATGATCTTGTATTAATATGGGATGCCAGAAATATCTATTCTTATCCATGCCGACATGTCAAGAAATATTCCAGGACTGGACTCATCCCTTTTTTTTTGGTCATTGAGGTATATTCCACTATTATCTAGCATCCTTTTACCAGCGGTTTTAAAGACGACACTCGGCTTGACCAGATTTTCATCAGACAAGCGAAAGGATATTTCAATACGACTAGTGGACTCACCCCATTCTACTATTTCATGCAATGTTTTTTTTTCTTTTCTTTTCTTTTTCTTTTTGCAACTGTCACCTTACCACTTCTACTCGATCGTATTACTGACCTCATTTACCGTCACTACCCCTCGGAAACATGGCCATTTTACTGCAAAGCAACTGTCCCGAGCTGAAACTTCTTTCGCGTGGCAAAGTGCGCGATCTTTACCAAGTCACCAACGACACCCTGCTGTTTGTCGCCACCGACCGCATTAGTGCTTACGATGTTGTTATGAACACAGTAAGTTCATGAGGATTAGTATTTTTGAGGTGAAAGGTTGGTGAACCCCTTTGTCCTGTTTTTTTTAAAAGAAAAATCGTGCTACCATAGTATTAGTGGTGACCTGAGTACTTGGTTGCGGTGCCTCTTCACCTGCAACCGGTAGAGACAGGCGAATATCCAAGTAGTGAACCGTACTCTCTTAGTAAATCCTAGTCGCTAACTCTCCCTTCCTTCTTAATATATACTGCTCTATATGATGTCATGCTACGGGTGCTACACTTGTCGTCTTCCCTTACTTCAGGGTATTCCAGGCAAGGGCAAAATCCTGACCCAACTCAGCGTGTTTTGGTTCAAACTGTTGGAAGACATTGTTCCCAACCATTTGATTACGGCTCATTTGGACGATATGCCGCCCCAAGTGCAACAATACCGTGATCAATTGGAAAGTCGTTCGTTATTAGTGAAAAAGGCGAGTATATTCCCCGTAGAGGCCATCGTCCGGGGTTACATTTCGGGTTCGGGTTGGAAAGAGTATTGTGCCAAGCAAACGGTGTGCGATATCCCGCTGCCTGCTGGACTTGAGGAAAGTGAAAAACTTTGCCAACCGTTATTTACGCCTAGCACCAAGGCAGAACTGGGTGAACATGATGAAAATATTCATCCGAGTCAAGTGGCCACTTTGATCGGCCAGGATTACGCCCAACAAATGGAAAAGGTGGCTCTAGCTCTTTACAACCGGGCCCATGAGTTCGCCTTGACCAAGGGAATTATCATTGCTGACACCAAATTCGAATTCGGGCTGGATCCCGCCACCCAGCAGTTGATATTGGCCGATGAAGTGTTGACGCCCGATTCATCGCGTTTCTGGGATGCCGCGTTGTACACCCCCGGTGGGGCTCCCCAGAGTTTCGATAAACAATACCTGCGGGATTATTTAACCAGTGTTCAGTTTGACAAGAAAACGAGCATCGATTTACCTGTTCGTATTGTAGAGAATACCTTGGCCAAGTACAAGGCTGCGTACCGTACCCTCACCGGCCAGGAGCCCCAGTTGTAACTAATTTTTTTGGGGAGCGCCATGAATACGTGTTTGGCTAGCATTTTGTGAATAAATTTATGGTTGTGGTGACTTGGGTAGCAATGTTGGTATTTACCAGGGTTGTTTATATTGAATAAGTCTGGTCACCCAAACAAGGGTGGCAGCGGGGAGTTGTTAGGCACCCTTGGTTTCTCTCTTCTTCCTCTCATTCGTGGCCTTTATTACTCGCTGTGTTTTTCTTCCCATTTCTTCTTCTTTTTCCATATTTTGACCTTCAATTCATTTCCTATTTCAAACGGGCTATTCCCCTTTCCCTACGTTACATTGTCCATGGCTACTACCAGTGATGTACCTGACCGGATGGTCGGGACATTAACCAGTCTTTCCAAATCCCCTCGGGCACATTTCTTCATAGTCCGGTTGGGTGAATTACAATTCGTATGTGATTGCGGCGTTGACCTACTTCATTCTAAGAACCACCCTGTGTCTGACTCTTCCGCCAAGTCCACCGCACCTTCTAGTGCTCCTCTAGAGACTAATCCTTGGACAAGTATTCGAGCGATCGATTGGGCCAATGTCGACTTTATCGTAATTTCCAACCATTTCCACTTGGCAGCGTTACCGTTTATAACGGAATATACCGACTTTAGCGGGCAGATTTATTTCACGGAAGCGGGTCTAGTGTTTGGACGGTGTGTGTTGGAAGAGGAATTGCGTTACCAGGAAACCGTTCGGGTAGTACTAGAGCCTAGTGCGTCTACAGCCGTCCAACGGAGTGGCGAAGTGGAAGATCTTGGTTCACGGTCGAATAGGGCGAGTTTACCGTACTTGTTGAGTGACGTGTTTAAATGTTTGGAGAAAATTCAGGACGTACGTTACCGCGAGACTCGGTACCCATTGCCGGGGGTACAAGTGACCGCCCATAGTTCGGGGTATGCTTTGGGAAGTGCCAACTGGTTGGTGGAATACGAGGGGTACCGATTGTGTTTGGTATCCAATGCGTCACTTTCCGTGTGTAGTTTCCACCCTAGTGAGTTGGACTGGAAGCCGGTCGAGTCGTGTGATATGTTGGCGATGATGGGGAGTTACACCAACGACCGACGCAGCCCGTTACCGCTCAGTCAGACGTTGAACCAAATCACCAGTTTAGTTGTGTCCACTTTGAAACAACACGGTAACGTTCTTTTTCCGTGTTATTTGATGGGACCCATTTTTGACCTGCTTGAAATGCTCCATATGACTCTGGAGTCGACGGGACAGCTTCGACATGTTCGCATGTACGCCATATCTCCCACTACGGACCGTTCCCTATTATATTCCAATATTATGGGTGAATGGATGTGTCCTGCCAAGCAAGGACTTCTATACCTCCCCGAGGCTCCACTGGTTCACGATGAATTGATCACCGCCGGGAAACTTCGGTATTTTACTTCACTAGACCAGCTCACGCGAGGGGTATACAAAGAACCATGTATTTTCTTTGCCGGTCACCCTTCCCTGCGGATGGGGCCCGCTCGTGAGTTACTACGGATAGTGGGTAACAGCGATCGTCACTGCGTAATTCTTACCGACCCTTCCAGCGACGTGTATGGCGCTTGGGACAATCTTGTGCAACACCAACAAGTGTCGCATAGCGCCCCACAATGTCAAATTCGGACCATCCCCATCGATGTGGATCTGAGTGTTCAAGATCTCCAGCAAGTAGTACAACGTACCACCGCGACCAATATTTTAGTTTCGGACGTTACCCGTACTTGCTTTGAAACAACCCTAGCGGAATCTCTTCGGGTGTACCATCCTGGGGAACCTCTTCCCTGGGTATGTGGGCGTCCACGAACACGTATGGCTCATTTATCTGAAAAATTAGCGCAAGAGGCGGCCGTACACCAATTGCAGGGTAGATCTATTGCCCGAATTCAGGGCTGCGTTCGTATGGAACGGGACGGACTGTGGATTCAGCCTGCCCAGGGGGTGACTATGTCCCACCCCAAGCGGCGGATATATGGTCAATTGCTTACGGACCGATTACTTAGCACATTAGAACAGGTATGTATTGTATAGTTTTTTTTTTTGCTATGTGGTATCAGTCGAGTAAGTGTAATTTTGTCATTGAGGCCATGTTACACTCTCCGTTGTGACTAACCCGCCCTCGTTTTAGTCATTACATCATAAACTTTGCTGCTGACAGTCACATGATGTTCACGTGGACGCGGTGACACGTTCCCAACAAAAAGCGTCGGAAGGCGAATCATCAGTTATGGTGGTTATAATACATGTTTCGGGGTTCGGTGCCAAGGGGCTAATAACATGCCATGCAGGGACTAGCAGTAAAATTGAATCTACGTCCGACGAACTACGCAAACGGTTGGGTTCATTTCTTGTTGCCAGTTCGCTAATGGAGCTGTAATATAACCAGCGGATTCCCTTACATGTTACATTATAATGCTGGTATTCAGTGTGTGTCAGCTTATTACTATTTTATTAATAAAACAACCGAGTCTCACTTAATTAGACATTGGTACCTGATGCCAAATTGATTTTTGTTGAAACGAGGTTACATCCATGATAGTTTTTACAGCACTGTCATTGTTTTTTATCTACACATTATTAGGAAATGGCAAGAGTGATAGGGAAATGATCAACATGTCAGTGTGTCACATTACTGCTAGCCCCACGTGTAGGTGGGTTCAATTTGATCCGTCAATTCAAACGCATCCGAGCGGCTCTACATGGGATGTATTCTTACATCTGGTATCATAATGCAAGCAAGCCGTCAACAGCGTATTTCGCCTACAAGTGAACTCTCGTACCTCGAGATGACAATATTAGGGAGGGGGGGCGGACAGGATAAACGAGAAAATCTTAACCCGACCAACGGTTTATTGAGGTGACCTCATCAACTTGACATCATAAACCCCCAGGGCTGGTTCTACACGCCCTGAAACTTTGGGGTCGAAGAATGAATGGTCTGGTTTTATGCTGATTACGCCAATGGAACACCATTGAATAGTTTTAAACGACTTAGCTTTGTTAGGGAAATACGTATGGAAAATGAGAAGGGCAAAGGTTGTTTTTATCGTGGTTGTTATTAAGCCACATTGCTTATCCCCCTCCTAACGAAAATACATGGATGATATAGCAGTGAGGGGTCCCATGACGCTAATCGCTATAGTAGCTATAGTGGCTATAGTGGCTATAGTGGCTATAATTTAGGTAGCACGGTGTGATTCGTTGTGACCAGTGAGCGCTCCTCCGATACTCCCACTCGCCCCGCCTCACCCTCGCCACTTAAAAATCTTTCGGTTATTATTTTTTAAAGCGGGAGAGAGATAACAATCTGGCTGTTGGTATCACACGTATCGCTCTTGCAATATTGTTTCCTCTTTCTGCTTTTCTTTGTACAGTTTGCTTCGGCATTAACATTGTTTATACAAACTCCCCTGTCTTTCATTTTTGTTTATTGTACTTTACTGTACCTGTTGTAAACCAACTCGTTTTACCCTTTTATACTAAACTAGGTAAGTTTCCAAAACTTACACAAGGCCCCAGGTTGGTCCGCTCGTCTATCGCTCTGAGTAACATTAATTGGGAGTTTTATGCTGCACTTTATGACACACCGTCAAATGGTTATAGGTTCCAGATCAATTCAGGCCTTGTAGCTGGGGTTATAATTACTAGTGTGTTTCATTACTGACTCCTCTTGTAAAAGTGGTGGAGTGGGTGGGAGTTTAACCCAACTTTTCTTTCAAAAGGCAACGGTAGAATCCCTTTACTAACCCTTGGCAATGTTTATAGGGTCATTGGCACCGATTTGAGTTTTTTTCCCCTACGATCGGTAGTATGCCCGTGTTAAATAAACGTCACGCCCGCATGGCCGCGGATGCTACCACTAAACCTGGAGGTGTGGGTCCAGTGAAACTCAAGAAAAAGGCCAGTAAAGTTAAGCGGACCAAAGAGAATGGTCAAGACGAAGAAACTGGGTCTTCTTCTAATTCGTCGGGTACAGCTTCGCCCAACGGAGAGCAGACAGACTCCACCGTTCATTTACATTCAACGACTTCCTTTCCGGACTTGTCAGCGAGTGCCGACACAACTCATCCTGCTCAGGATATTTTGCCCCCGGTGACTTCTGACCAGGCTGTCCAGGAGACAACTGATTTCCCGAAACCCTTTGCGGAAGTTGCCAACGAGCTCAACCGGCCCACCCCCGTTGCACCGAATACTCCTTCGGACTCAACCCAGCTTGAGGTGCCCGCTACGAACCCTTCAGTTTCGCTCAATGATCCCGAGGAGTTCCCACCCGTACAAATCAACCAGGACCTAGAACACTCCACAGATCTACCATCGGTCCCGGTGGAACCCGCCGTAGAGTTTGAGAAATCCTTTGCCGATGTGGCCAAGGACGAGCCCCATACTCCGTCACTGGCCCCGGCGTTGAAGGCGGAATCATCAAGATCTCGAAACTTGGCCTCGCCGGGTTCTGCCCAAGCGGTGCCATTGCAGGAAAAGCCCCAGTCTAGGGATGAGCTAATACCCTCGGAAGCGAAAGAGGAACCACGTGAACCCCGCCCTACACCGATTGACACACCTTTCAAGAAACTAGTCCCCACTCCTTCCGAAGCGGACTCCCCCTCCATCACTAGCAGTTCTTGTTTTGCGCATGCGGTGGTCCGGCGCGGCTGGATTCTTGGTATTATTGGTGGCATATTGGCCGTGTTGTTACGTCATCGTAACCCACCTGCTGCCCGGTCAGCAGGTACCGTGGGTATATGCATTACTTCGCTTTACGGACTGCGTTGGGTATATAACAAATTTACCCGTCGCTCGTAATATCCATTGTTTTCATTTATGTGGTCTAGGTTATTTTTTGTCCCCTGCTGAAATATTCGCCCACTGTTTATTTTTTTTTTAATTTTTACTTTTTCATCTCCCATAGTCCCGACACTTGTCCAAAAATATCAACGGCTTTTTTTTTTCTATTCTCATCTGACTGTCAGCATAGGGGGGGGCAGGAGGCTTTTGCCCCCTACGGCAGCATTTATCCGTTGACCCCCTCCCTGTATAGAAAGAAAGAAAGAAAGAAATTTATTGAGTTTAATGAGCCATGGCGGGGCTCCCTATTATCCCCCCATTCAAGCGGGTAGGGGCATGATGATATAATGACTAGCACTGATGGCCATTGGGAAATAAACGAACTCCATGCCACAGTGGCACTTCTGTGGGAAAATCAATTACTTAAACATAAACCACACGTGAGTCCTAAAAAAACCAATTCCATAAGCTGATGTGATGCGTAGGTGATAAAATTGCGTATAGTTTTTCGTCTGTTGTGGGACTCGAACCCAGGAATGACAGGGGGTGAGGCAGCACCCTTGCCAGTGCACCCTAGGGCCTCACCCTCCCTGTATAGAGAGCTATAAATAGTCATCTTCTACTGCCCACAAGTTTTTTTTTTAATGAGAGGTTGTGACCATGTGTACTTTGATTATCAAAATGTGCTTCTGATCGGAGTTGGAATTAAACATAGCTGTTATCAACCCTCTATGGCTTTTACTGGACTATACAACCTATGGTATTATTCCGTACACAGTTTGAACACGAGCTTTCGAATACTTTACAAATCAGTTTGCATAATCGCGTTTCAAAATAAAATTAGTAGCCATACTTTTCATTTAACGAAGTTCTACCGTCCCCTTTTTGGTTAGTTGGGGGCACCCAGTCTACGTATCCATCACCATTGCTAAGTTGCCTGTTTGACAAAGATGAGGTAGGTTGGGTGGAACGAGAGACAAAGGGTTGTGATCGCTCGCTCGAGGAAGGTTGAACGGATTTCTCGACATCCACATCGAGGCTGGTTTTACGGGGATATGCGTCCAAAAGTTCCGATTGACGACAGGGTTCCACTTTTGTTGATTTCGGCGGAGGCTCCTGCCAGCCGTAGGGACGCGCAATGTCGATGAGTCGTGATAGCTGCGTATCTTCCCGGGTGAGACTATCTAAACGGTTCTTTAGTTTGGATTCGTTCCGCTTCTTTTCCAGCTGCTGGATGTGTTTCAAATATGTATCCAGACTATCATCCTCGTCTTCCTCGCCCTGTTCATGCTTGTCTTTTCTCCCCGCATTGTCTCGATTTTTTTCTAACTGCTGCTTGACCTGGGCTATATCCTGGTGCAAAACGGCCTGTTTGGCCAACAAGGTCTCAAACGTATCCACCGCTGCCTCCTCGGGAGCGTTTTGGTCACGCTTCTTCATCTTGTGGGCGTATTGGCCAGTACGATCAAAGTAGCTATCTTCACTATCGCTATCATCTTCGAATAGACGTTTAATACGATCACGCTGCGTACGCTCCGTAGTCGCTAGCTTGTCGTCTTTGATCAAACCCAGTCGGCGCATTCCCTCCCAGGCGTGTGCAGCGGCCTGATGTTTAGCTTCCTTTTTTGAGGGCGCTACGCCCGGAACCAAGTCCAAGTCTACACCCGCCACTAATTCGTCTGGTAAATGCACTTGAGCTGTATAAGTTCGGTCTCGAGAATCCAGTGTTTCCTTTACGGTGATGTCCAAGGAATAACCCGTATCCTCAAGAAATCGACAAAGGCGCTTCATGACCCCCGGGCTATAGTAGTCGTTGGTTATGGCAGCGGAAGGTTTAGCAACCGACTCGTCTGTTTGAAGAACTGGATGGGGTAAATTTTGCGAAACGCTGACCGTAGGCAGAGGTGTGGGGCCCTGTAACACATATAACCGTGTACTTTGGCCGAACGCGAGTTGGTCGCCAGGGGCAACCGTAGCATATGTTCGTGATGGTAAACGCCGCTTGTTTAAAAATGTACCATGTGCACTGCCGAGATCGTAAATCTGAGGCAATTCGTCCCCTCGGAATTGTAGAATGGCATGATAGCGCGATACGGAAGGATGTTCCAGGGCAATATCGCAGATGGGCAAGCGGCCAAACACCAAAAAGGGCTCGTGATTACCCAAGGAAATGGGCTCTAGTAAGACACCTCCTTTGAGTACTTCCAACTTGTACGCGGTTGTGGGGGGCACACTATCTTCGGGTGCTTGATAAGGTAAGTGTGGTATGGAAGTGGGATGTTCCGCCATTGTATTACATGGCCAAACGTCCAACAGGTTATATTCACCAAACTGGCTGCGAATCTTTAACACGCAAACGCTACACTCAATATAACGTTACATGAAACGAAGAATAAAAAAAATAAACGCAGAATTCCAGTTGTACGCCACATACGTAGGATCTTATGGCTTTTAGCATAGGAGAACTTGACGACAACTCTATCGAATGTATCGATCGTATCCAACGCAATGCGCTAAAATCGTCAGTCGACTATTAATGGTCAGAGAGCTAACGTATTACTAACTTTTAAAGAAAACATTATTTCAGCATTATATATATATGTCTCTTGATAAATACATTAAAACAGGCGAAAGGTGGCATGCCAGAAATGGGATAAAAAGCAGCAGACATCCACTAATTTCAGGTGCGAGATATAAGTAACACTATTAGGTATTGGTGACGATTTCATTATCTTAGTCGTAAATAAAAGGAAAGGGATGGTATCATGGTAAGCAAAAATCGGGCAAACATTAAACGAATGATAAGAAAAAAAAACACGAGCGGTGGTGGAGATAACTAATAGTGTCAGTATCAGGAAAGACAGATCATGAAGGCGATGTAATGGTGTACAAAAAAAAATGAAAAACTAAATAAAAGATATATAATGGTATTCAGACATCCGACTAACCGGGTGTGACGTTTAGAAATTTAATCTCCAGATACAAGAAAGCGGTTTCATTGGGATTGGTGACTTTTAAACCACAGGGCTCAAAGAGACGCGTGTTTTCATCGGCAATATATCGATACACCCGACGCATGGCACGGTCGTAATAGGTCGGTACCAACATAGTGTACAGATCCAAGGTAAAATACGACAATATATTGTCCACAGCGTGCCGGAACAACGGAGCCTCAGCATCGTGAAGTAATGCATTGAGCTTTTCAATATACCGCTGGAATTCCAGCGCACTTAACTTGCCCTCCAGTTGGACAGGGTAATCCAGGGTAAATTGACGCAATTCTCCCTGCGAGTAATCCCGAGGCACTCTTATCGGTCGCCACGGTGAAGGAGTAACCAGAGCTCCTCCTCCTCCGGATGTCGGTACTGAGTACCGGGTAGAGTTCGACCAGTGGGGAGGGTAATTCCCGGAGAAACGTTCTTGGGAAACCGAAGATACTGGTAGTTGATGTGTCTGCAACTCCCCCGGTTGAAAAGCAACCAACGGTGCCCGGGTCTGTGTTTCTGACATGTTTCGCCCTGGGTCTGGCGGACCCCCCCTCTCTCCTTTGGTTTAAATAGTTACAATTTCTATTCGACGTACGGATTTATCCAGAGAACTCAGACAGGGCTTATGCGGTCCCTTCTCCGGCTACCAAGTGCTGTTCGTTGTGTTGTCCGGTCAATTGAAACTTGTACACGCGCGTACAAACACTAAATTTTGGAATACAACTGGGTGAGGTTATGGCGTTAACTGGTGCTATTTGAGGGTCTATACTTGATACAAGCGATTACGAGACTGGTGGAAAGAATAAAAAGAAGTTGAGGAAAACAAGCCAAAAAGACAACTGCTAAAAGACTTGGTAGTAAGTGCAGGGCAATAATGCAAACCCTGTGGAAATGGAAAAAGAAAACAAACCGTTTGGAAACGACAAGCGCTCATAAACTCCTTGTTGGAATCACTCGTAAATGTTAGCAACAGTTAGAAGGAATAGAGGTTGAGCCATTATATGATTCCAATGGTAAGCTGAAAGAAAAGGCAGCGTTTTTTTTGAAGACACGACGACGGTGACCTACTTTATTTTTAGATCAGTGAAACTTACTAGACAGCCAAGAAACGAACACCTCACCTATTCTCGCGCATATGGATATTTTTTTTTCCATTCTACAGGCGTTTAACATTCATTTTGATCACTCTGTTCGTTTTTAAAATTATTCAGTGTGTAAGCACTGTGTAGGGGAATATCATATAAAGTAATCGGAATATTATATTTCATAAACACTGTAGGCCCTCATCCAAGTTGTAATTTATTGGTGCCCTAGTAGTACAGTTTGTATAATCCATCAATAGCGAGATGGCTAAACCCCTATGTGATCCTGGGGTCAATGTTGGTACCACCACCACTTCCAGGCTGAATATCCTGGTCAAGTTCTACACTGTGGATCCAAGCCCGTACGTAGCAGGCATTATTAGCTTCATCTGACTGTAAATAACTGTGTAGGTAGCTGAATTACCCTTGGCCCCAAATTCTGTAAATGGAGAGGGGGGGGAGGTCAATATATTGAACTCTACTTACTGTATGTGTGATATTTTTATTATATGGCATTTTGAAGCGAATGTATACCATGATGATTTAACCAATTGGAGTTTGTAAGGAAAACGTTTAGCACCGGAGGAATTTTTGTTATAGGGTCGGAAAAAAAACCACCCGTATAACGTAATACGGAGGCCGCCAGTTTCAACCATAGCAGTGGGCTACAACGCTGTGGTCAAGCGAGAAGGTCACTTCCTGCCCTTTCCAATGTATTATACGAAAAGGGACACATTACCATTTTTCTTTATAATATTGTTTGTTTTCAATAACATTTCAGTCACTATTGTTACTGTATTTTCGCAAAGTCCTTTTCCCCGCCGTCTGTATATTTCTCATGCCTACTCCCCTCGCTCGTTTACGATGATTGAGAGCATATATCTTATCGACCGCAATGGGTAAGTATTTTTCAGACTAGCTGAAGCCACGGTCCTCATGTTGTCAGGAATAGGAACCCCTCCGCTTCATTTAACACGACCCATCATAATTCCTGACCAATATAACTAGGTGGCCTTCCCATTCGCGTTATTTAAAGGAGCAGTGAGAAGACTATGACATTGGCAAAGCAACCTACTCATAAGATGTTATGGAATTGGACTAGTGTTCCATAACCAACCCTTGCTTGTCCTCCACTTTCAACCCCATATTAAAATTACGTCCGTATTCCGTGCGATGCCTGGTTTATCTGGGCAACCTCACCACTTTTACCTACCATACAGCCAGATCCTTATCGAGAAACACTGGCGTTCCCATATGGGACTCGCCGTAGCCAGTCAGTTCATCAAATTATTAGCCGAGAAACCGATCAATACCATCCGGCCGATTGTGGAACTCAGTCATCGCTATGTCGGGGTATATATCCACCGGTCTGATATCGTGTTTCTCTGTTTGGTAGCATCGGAAGTATCCCCCTTTTTAGTCCTGGAATTCCTGGAAAAGTTCTACCAGATCATCCTCGAATACTTTGGCAAGGTCAACGAACTGGTGCTTAAGGAAAACTACCTTACCGTAACCAAATTACTAGAGGAAATGTTGGACTATGGTTACCCGTTGACAACCAATACCAGCGTACTCAAAGATTTAGTGCCCGTATCTAATCTCGTCACCCGGGTCATGCAAACCGTAACCGGGTCCACAGGATTCCAGGACTCTAATCTGAACGTCGGTACTTCCATGATACCCTGGCGAAGGGCAGGAATACACCATACACACAACGAGATTTACCTGGATATCGTGGAGGAAGTAGATTTTACATGTGAGGCCACAGGTCAGGTAACCTCGATGGACATTACCGGTAAAATACTCTGCAACTCTTTGTTATCGGGTCTACCAGACCTGACATTGAGTTTTGTTAATCCGGATATCTTGGATGACTATAGTTTCCATCCGTGTGTGCGTATCCGTAAATTCGAACAAAACAAAGTCCTATCATTTATTCCACCGGACGGTCAGTTTAAACTGGCGACCTATCGAACTAAGGCTCCCCAGTCCTACCAACCCCCATTGGTCATGTACGCCCGTACCGACGTACAGGACTCCTTTCACCATTTAACGTTGACGGTGGATGCCGGGGAAACCTTTGGGAAACCATTACGTGACGTTCTACTTACTCTCGTGTTGGGTGAGAGCACTGCCAATCTAACCGGTAAAGCGGACCATGGTCATATTTCCATCGATACTCGTACAAAGGTAATGCATCTATAACGTTCGTGCTGCGGAATATAGTGTGGGAGGAGGTAGAGAACGTGCAATCCCTACAAGATACCTACCTGAGTTTTATATTTTAAACTGAGTTACCCACTCTGCATTGTGTTTTTTTTACCATGTCAATGCTCTAACCACCACTGATCTCCTTCGCCCTTTGGTCTCTATTTCCTGGATACATGTTGGAGTTAATTCGTAGGTGGTGACGTGGAAACACAAGTCAGTCAAGGAACACACCAAAGATCTTACGTTACGCGTTTCCTATACATCCAAGTAAGTACAACTGGACCGTAATGTTTAACGAAATTAGCGAAACAGTGATTGAGCTATGAATCTGGATAACTCTGCAAATTTTGGTATGTCATACTCTCATATCACTATTAACATGTCGTTTATCACCTCACTGCTTTCCTTTTTTTTATATATTTCGGGGGGGGGGGTTCACCGTGGTTTTTAAATGACACGCTGCAGAAGTACTACCAAACAGCAGTCTGTCGGGATTACAGCGGAATTTACTGTTGAAACCTTTGCGATATCCGGACTACGTGTTCACGGGCTCCGGCTCAGTAACGAACGCTACCAGTTCTACAAGGTAAAGTGGCCAGTTTG
>JAOPJG010000900.1:0-15311 GCA_027478255.1 Dispira simplex | reverse complement strand
TAAAAATCACATGCTTAGTCTGAGAAAAACCATGGGGCAAAAAAACTCAAAATAATCCATGTACGGGATAATAAAATATGATGGAAAATATAGGGAAAATAGCCTTAAAAATTGTAGGCTTAAACTAGGTAAAATAGACTGAAAAAATCGTAGAGAAATGGTGCATTTGCAACACATGCAAGTGGTTGGAGTCTGCAATTGGTGGACCCCCTCCTGTTCATCTCTGGAACTGAGACATTGCTACTGTTCCCAATTTTCAATGCTTTCTCTTTGGCCTCAATAATAACAATGGGATCCCCAAGAGATTCCAGTGGGGTTTAACCAAGATGACTGATGTGCAGCTGCTGCAGTCCCCTATTAAGCATCAGCATGAGTATTAAATGTCTTTGGGCTTTGTATAATTTTTCAAAGTGGTTGTCTGATGATTTCACCTTCTTCTGAGGAGGTGTAGTGAGGGTATCAGGATGCTTCAATTCCTAGGGCAGGGTCATACTCTTCAGGTGATTCTGCAAGGGGAATTGGTAGCTAAGTACTTGACTGTGCTTATCACCAGCTAAAAAACTCTGGTACTGTTCTGTTAAGTCATATATTAAAGGTTGCCTAGATGTACTATTGCTAACTATTAACACGTATTATTCTATGTTTCTGATGTTTTTTTCCTTGTTGTGTATGCTCTCCACTTACCAACGCGAAACCACTTGTGCGTGGCATCACAAACTGTGTTTTCATCACAACACATATGCGTTGGCTACCCACTGAAAACTTAATATTCTTGACTGGGCAAAATTATTTTTGCATTGCAACTAGTACTCGTAAAACCTACAGCAATAGCTAATAAATTCGACTACTACCGGATAATCGAGAAATTGATGCCTACCATCAGTACACTAAACAAAAGTTACAAAATAGCACCGACGGAAATAAATATCTAACATCACTTTGGAGAGCAAGCTTTGCGAGTGATTAATTCAGGCACTATTAAGCATCATACCAAGATAATTCGAACCTGGTCATACCCAGCTGCAGAGCACCACACTGGTGACAAATTTTTTTTCTTGGTGTCTAAACCTTGTAACAAGGAGGATAGTGAAAAGAGATTTGCGAATAAAAGGATGTGTGCTGTTCTATATCTTGCTGATCCATTTCGTTCTCGGTTAATACTTAACAATCGCAATACCACTGGATACCACATGGTTAACCCCCCAAAAAAAAAAAAAAACAGATGGTATGGTACGTCTTCGTCAAAATAGTCATGAACGAGTGTCATTGGCACAGACACCATGTATACTTGATGCAATTCGGTAGGCGAATCAAGTCTGAGTATAGTTGAAGTGAAACCTGTATAACCATTATTTCACTTGATAATATTACATTGAGACCTATCACAAAAAAGAAGGAAATGATCTACATGAAAAACGAGCATCATATATAAGCAGTGTGCGATTGGTAGTACATGGATATGTTAGGTATTCTTTCTTCAGAAATGGACTTCTAATATCCGGTTAGCGATTTTACAATTAGGATGGGCGTCTTGAATGGAGTGAGTCCCATCCTATAAATGGGGGATGTGTCCCCTCTCTTCCCCAGCATCCAGTCGCTAAGATTTTATTCAAACCTGGTACCAGAGCATCACTTGTTAAATTTTGATAGTGTTTATGACCAATAAGGATTGAAAGGGATAGTGTGCAGTTGACCTCACATAATTTTCTTTAAGGTTTGGTAATATTAGACAGATCCTTGTTAGTGATATCTCAGATTTTTTTCCCTCTATTTTCATTTACCATGTCAGCGGGACCTACTTTTCAACAGCTTCCACCAGCCTATGACCCCCAAGGAAACGTTATGCCGCAAGCCCCAGCGGAGGTGGGACCACAAACGGTGGTACCCACCGATACCAAAGTGACAGTACCACCTCCGAACCAGGTTGCACCAATACAGGGGCAACTACAACATGGACCAATACCCATGGTATGTCCGTACTGCCAAAAGAATATCGTTTCTGAAATTGATTTCAAATGTGGTATGACAACCGGTCTGGGGATGGCAGTGGCCTGCTTCGTGTTTTTTCCACTTTTCTGGATTCCGTTGGTTATAAAATCCTGTAAAGATACGGTCCACACTTGTCCGGAGTGCCAACGCTTTTTGGGTAGAACTGGTGCTTGTTAACTTTGGATACGTCTGACGCTTTTCCGAATCGTTTACAATGCTAGTGGGAAGTGAAGCCGTGCTTACCTTGAACTCTCCTGGTTTCCACAGGTGCTCTTAACCACGTCTGTCACAAAATTCCAATCCACCCCTGTTTCATGCCATCACCTCCTTATGTACAGGACTAATACATTTTTTTACGATAATAATGTCACGAAGGTCAAACCTGCATAGTAGCTGTGTTATAAGTCACTAAATCTAAAGGAAAATTTATAGGATAATGCTAATTTTTACATTATAGTGGTGTGGCTGCTGTCCTTTTTTCAATGGTTTTTATCTCTCACCAGAAGAAAAAAAGCGTTTCCATCGAGGATTAACATAATGCTTTTTTTAGGTCGTGGCACTATCGGATAACCAAAAATTCAACATAGGTAAGGTATCCGGCGAGATTGCTTCCCATAGTTTGTCACCATTGGTGATTTCCTTTAGGGGTAACCATTTTTGTCGGACAAGTGTTTCCATAGTATACCCTTGACCATACAGTAATTTTCGGATTACAGGATGGTGGGGTAGACCGTTCAAATCGTTCAGTAAAACCAACCACCGGGTAGGGTCGACGTCAACCTTGGGTAGTGGACAACGGAGTAGGGTGATGACTTGGACCAATATTTGGTACAGTTCCAAGAAGAAAAGCGGTTTGTGTGTTAGACCACGATAGGTTGCAATGCCACGTTCATCCACCGCTAGCTGCTTGATTTCGTTGAATACGTCTTGACCTGCTTGTAGTACCATCTGGTAAAAATCAGGGGGCATCGCAGAGATAAAAGTCTCACTCGCCATGGAACGGGCTAACTTGCAGAGTGTCTGATGAGCCAATTGGATCTGACGGGGCTCTTCAATGAACATGTTCCGCTTCTCTGCCGCAAACAAGGTAGAACTATCCTCGGCCACATTTTCGATCAGCCCGCGAATGCGCTTACCCGCCTGTGTCAACCACTCAAGGCAGGCCACTTGTGGGGAATCCATGGAATTAGCTTGAACCCAGAGAGTGTGCTCCTGTGTTAGTTCCAAGGATCCATTCATGCAGTACCACAGTATCACCAAGGCCCAAGGTGTGTCACTATAGCGGTGAGTAAGGCAATGCATGGTAAGGTCTAGGGCGTGTACGGGAGTGACACCCGTGTCTTCTTGCGTCAATATGGGAACTGGCAAATTAAATTGCTCCGTCAATACAGCGACTGACACAGCAGAAGCCATCAGGGTACGTATATCTTCGTCGTCGTCCTGGAGTAAACGTATCAAACCAATAAAGAACCGAGCCAGACAATCGGATAATACCCTATGGGTAGCGGAATGCGTCGGCGAGGGTTGGTATAGCGCGGTGGTGTGATTAAACAAAATCGACAATGGGGGAGTTAAACAGTCCGCGGCAGCCATGCGTACAGGGAGCGGTTGGGACGACGCACTCATCTGCCAGACCAGTTTGGACCAGATTTCCAACTGTTTCCGCAGGTCGACTTGAATTGTGGAGTGTTCCTTCAGTGCTGGGGTTCCATAACTTGATGAAGGGTTCAACGTATCTCTCCATTGTTGAGCGGTGGCTGAAGCCAAGTACGGGACTAGTTGGGAAAGCAGCTGGTAGCGTTGACCTTTATAAAACCAATCCCGGGCCTGTATCCATAGCACATCGTGGATCGCACGCACTTGCACTGCTGCTGATTCGGGTGCGGATGCCAACTGGGGAAGCGTACTTTGGACGAGGTTTAGTAACCGAGCCATATGAGCCAACACCACGGGATGGGCTATTTGCTTATGAAGACTGGTCAACAGGGGATGGACCAAACGGTCCCAATTCAGCTGCTGTATTAAAGTTGGAAACAGGGGATGGGTGGACTGTGCAATTTCGTACAAGAAGCGCAAGGTAACAAGCTGTACCTCATAACTGGGATGAGTAAGGCAAGTATGGAGTACGGATTGTGTCTGAGGAAACTGAGAGGAACCAGTATCACCGGCGTTCCCTATGCGACGAGGTATTGGAGAGAAGGACAGGCGCAAGACTAGTTGGGCCAATTCCTGGAAACGTGCGAAATTGGCTGTTTCAAGTCGGCAATTTCCGTAGATACCCGCACCAGGCTGACAATTCCGTGTGGAGTCGGAGAAGAACTCTCGATGGACTAATCGACTCACCAAGGTGAGATAACTTTGCTCTGCATCATCTAGAAACGCCTGGAGACTCACCAGATCATCCCGATAATGCGGTTGCGTTTCGTGGTCAACGGTGTGTTTCACCACTGCAAAGCATGCCCATGTGGCTCGTAACACCTTCAGCGCGGTGGTATCCACCAATGGGGGACAACCATTTTCGTTGATAAAAGTGGATAAAAGGGATTGTAGGATTCCAAGTAAGATGTTCGGGATATTACCCATAAATTCCAACGCAAGTCGCGGGTGACAAAGGGCCACCAGGAAATGGGGAGATCGCAACAGTTCATGAATTTGGCACAATACCCCGTGGACAGCGTTCCAAGAAACGTTTGTAGTCTCGCTGGCAGCCGTGAGTGACACTTGGCCATCAGTCAAGATGGGGGTATACATCATCACCATCAAGTTGTGTAACACACAGCAGCGTTCGTATGTATAGTGCACTAACTCAGTAGAAGGGACCAAAGCCACCAAGGCACGGGCGGCCATCTCCCGAATTTTATATACCGGACTGCCGCTACAGGCCTCCACCAAAGCAATGAATTTTTGTAAGTCGTATACAGTGGATTCGGGCGTGACTTGCATCACTGACGTTTGCAAGTGTGACAAGAGCAGTAGGATAGGAAAAAGGGCGGGATGAAGGGTGGGGGGTCCCGTCGGCTGCTTCAATGGTTGAACTTTAATCAGTGACTCTGTGGCATTCTTCAATTCTTGATAAAGGAAAGGGTACAGTCGGGGAAACCGATTGAAAAACTCACGACCTGTCAATTGCTGACTGGAATTCCCGTTTGCGGAAGCCAAAGGGCTGGTTAAAGAGTGACATCCTGATGATTGAATATCCAGTTCCCCGTAGGTCACATCGGTTCCTGACATCATTGAGGCCGATTCCCATGCGCCGATGGTATCCGCATCGCCTAGGGTGCGTACCGATTTCATGCCAAAGGTCTTGTTGAGCAACGACGAGAAAAGCATCACCGCACAATTACGAATAGCCCAGGCTTCGGAAGTAAACCCGAACACGGCCAGTTCGAACCCACGTTGCACATACGGTAACATAGCTAGATTGAGAGTGGTATCGGCAAACAGTTTACGGAGTATGTTGAAAGCGTGTACCTGGGGTATATCGGACTGTTCATTTATAGATTCAGTACATGTGTTGTCCACCGTCGGCAACTGACCCACCGGTCGAAAGGCTAGGTTAAACAACCATTCCGCCGTGGATTCCAACAGTTGGTGGGTTTGACTAGGTTCCGCGCCTACGATACTGACAATACATAATGGCAGACCGGCACTACGCCGGGTTACCGACACTGTCCGTGTTACAATAGCCGTCAGGCATTCGTCCAGCCACCGAGTAGGCACTTGGGATACCAAGGTGTGACCCGACGTCAGAAACCGTTTACACACCAGGGCGAAAGCCGGGTGTACCGCCGAAAACGCTCCACTATGTCGAATGGCCAACAACCAATCCCGCAAGACATCCGCGTAGTACACCATGGTCGGGGTATCCAGCATCCACAACTCATCAACGGAACGTCCCGGCGGCATGAGGTGGTTCCGAGTCCAGATGGCAATAAATGTCGTGTCCGGAGCAGGGACCACCACAATGATGATACTGAGTAACGCGCTGGCTTCCTTGATCGCCCGCCAACAATAACTTAGGATGACCTGGTGTTTTGGGCCAATCTCCACCAAGGTAGGATCTTTCTGGGTGACAGCGCCCACCAATTCGTCTAGAGTTTTACCCACTTCATCGAACGAAGCCGGTAGATTCCCCTCAGGCGACGCGTTGGACAATATTTCCATAACTACCCGGGCCACGCGGTCGATTACCGTCAGTAGTTTTCGAATCACCTTACGCCAGGCGGGGATCTCTTTAAACCAATCGTCAGGATCACGTTGGGCACGTTTGGCAAAATCACACTCTTCTAACAGCATGCGCAAGGCGACTAGTACCCCATGGATGGGAAAATGACTGGCTGCTTGCAATAAATTCGTTTCTGCTATGTGACAATAAGTCTGAGCCAGGGCCACCAAATGCTCAACAAAGCGGGCCCCTGGGGCGCTGCACTCTGCGGAAACATCCGGTGACAAAGGAGCGACCTCACCAGGGCAGGGTACCTCGGGAAACCACCTATTCACGGTGGCGGTCGACGTTTGACGGTGAATACATTTGGAAAAGATCAAACGTAAGGACAGTGCACCCGTTTCCGTGTCATCGGCCCGACTACTCGTGAGCTGACTACACGCTTGGCGGACATAGTTAGCAATGACATCCTCTTCCGGCGAGGAAGGGTCGGTAACCTCGCTCAAAGGCACGGGGAAATAATTGGCAAGGACTCGGAAGGCGTTTAAACGGTTTTCCTCGTAAGAAGTGGACAATGTATGCCACAATAACTCGTAAGCTTGGGGGGAAACCAGGGGTAATCGAAAGGGAAAATTGGGTACACCATGCCCAGCTGACGCTTCAGCCACGTAACCATCGGGAGGTGGGGTACGATCTACACCAAAAATCTCGAACAATAAAATGTAGAGTTTTAACCCTACCGTGAGACGTGGAAAGGAACTACTGGGGTACATGCTACTGAGACAGAGCTCGATTAACCATTCTAGAAACTTTCGGACCATCGCTATCTTGCGTTCTAATTCTCGCCATTGTTGCAAAGTGGGCAGTATCGTTGCCAGGGTATTCGCCGAGTCTTTGCTAGTATCAGTAACGTGGGCAAGAGTGTACGGATCAGTCACCAATCGTAGTAGTTGAGTAAACACCGGACTGTGGGTGGTGAGCGAATTGAATGAGTCGGGCTTAATACCTCCTCCGATACCAAACCGTTCCATTAACTTGGCCAACCACCGTAATTTATGCAAACGTTCACGTTCCCACATGTAGCAATTGCTACGCAGGCGGATGAGTAATTTGTTAATAGCTGCGGTAAATTTCTGCCGAAAGTCCGGGTAGGGGCACTGTAAGTTAGCGCTGATAAACGCTTTTAACCAGTAAAATTCCTGTCCGGTGATTTCCTGGGTGGACTTGCGCGCTTCGCACAAAATGCCCAAAAGATCCAATCGAACGTTACGGTCGGCATGGTGTAGGGCCGCCAAGAGTTGATTCCGCGGTAGAATTGACAAACCCTGACGTTGTTTGTGGTCGGATTCATCTGGGCCATCCACCGTTGCCGGAATTAGGTCGAGGGTCTTAGCGGTCTTGTACAATGCCAATAATCCGTGCAGACGGGTTCCAGTTTCGCCTACTAGGGTGGACGTACCTTTCGATTCGTTTTCCTCAATTGTATTGGGGTGGGCAGTGGGCTTACCTTGTAAATGAGCCACAAGGGCGTCCAGTGTTTCAGGAAACAAATCAAGCAAAGTCGGTAAGACTAACGTGGCGGTATTTTTACGGGTGACTGAATTAGGTGAAGTAAGCGCTCCGTAATAAGCATGAACCCAAAGAGCAGTCCAGTTGGTGCGCACCCTCGACGACTTGGTGCTGCTGGATAATTCCGACTGCCCTTGCTTTAACAGTGACAAATGTAACTCTGTCACCCGAGGTCGTACCATTGGGTCGTGGATATGTACCAGGGAACTGTCTAATAATGAACCGTCGGCGTCGAATAAGGCCTGGGTACCGGTGCGAGTGGCCACCAGAGCCAGTAAGGAATATTTGACCTTTTGCTGCCACCCAAGACTTATGATACGTTGCAGTAGTTGATAGGTAAACGGGTTGTCACACGGTGCATCCTCGTCAGCAGTCGGAATTATATAATGCTCTCCGATATCCATGATCCCTTCGAATAGGGCCCGCACTTTATGTTGAATGGCATCCACAGGGTCATCCCAGTGGTTCCATACGTAACATAAGAGAGTTTCAGTAGTGGATGGGTCCGTAGCAAGTTTCAGTAGCTGTTGGGTCGCTACGTACAAGCTATTGGAGTCATCTGGGGTAGTCGTTGGGAAAGCAATATCACCATCACTAGGCAATTGTTGTAAACTAGACTTGAGTCGGCTCACCCAACTCACCAGAGTTTCAAAGATCAGCACTCGGTGTTGGAAATCCTGGCAACGGTCACACACATCGCATAAATAGGTAAAGATAAACGATAAAAGTGGCTGGGGTTTATCGACCAGAGGATCAAGAGAAGGCACCAGTGTCAGTAGTTGGTCACGATGCAGATACACCAAACAACCCCGGATAATGCACATGCTGGGTAACCAAACGGCGGGGTCACCCGGTCGACGTATTAAATCACTATGGGCTTGTTGTACCCAACCGACCAAACATTCCCGTACTTTCCTGAACGTCATTTGGTTATCCTCACTGGGGTCTGACGGGGTGAATCGGACTAACAATCCGGAAACCATACCTGCCCCCATGGTCACCCCCGAGGTAAACATGGAACCGTGTTCTACCCAATATCCAGTGAGCCAGGCCAGTAGCATTTGTGTGTTAAAAGCAGATGGTGATGCCGGATTCATAAACGCAGCGGCAAATCCTTGACTCTGGTGGACATCCAGCTGAGCCATGGCGTGGATACGTAAGGATTCCTCCTGCTCAGAAGTTAGGAAGAGTGAAGTACGATTTAGTCTACACGCCTGGTCAGCATTCTCTGGCAATGCCAAAAGGGTCTGGAAGGTGCGTAACACTTTTTTCAAAGCTTCCAGTTGTTCCACGCGACTCATGGACGAGGTGATAGGTGACTCTGACGTCTGGCTTTCTCCAGTACCGGGTAATTGCGGTAGGGGACGACCCAAAAGCGAGAGAGTTTCGCGGTAAGCCTGAAAGGAAAATATGGCTATTATCTCCGAAAACCAACGAACGACTACGGATTTACCTAGGGGAAATTCGCATAACATTTGGACGGCGTCCGCTCGGTGGGCCAGCGGTATGTTATTGTATAGTTGGACTGATTCTCCCGAGTAGATTGGGTCGATTAAGTTACTGTTATCCTGGGCGTTACCCATACCAAGAAAGATCACCAACTCATCCGATAGGACCCGGACGCAACCGGACATTTCCTCAGATTTCGTTTCTTCCCCTTCTTTCGGGTCTACTGTCCGGGATTCTACGCTTGACGCGCGGTTGTCCAATCCGACAAATAAATGCTGGCAAGTTTGGAGTATAGCAATACATAATCTTCGCTGGGGTATCTCACCTGCTAGAAAAAACGCCTGTACAATAACGGGCACCAATCCCTCTCGAAGCCAATGTAGGTAGGCTCGTGGTAAAGTCTGGTTAAGTTGGGAATTCCAACGCTGTTGGTCCCGACGTAGTTGACTATCCAGTTGCTTTAACCAATGACTTTGTTGATCCCAAGTACCATGCGTTGATTCGATAAACGCACGTAGGGGTTTGGTGTAAACGGTCCACTGGACCAGATCGGACGTAGTTTCCATGTCGGCAGTACAGCTGGCGGTGTGGTCGAGCCGCGTAGTCCATTGTTTCATGGCCCAAGCTACGGGGATTGGATCCCGGATGGTCTTTTCCCGGGGTCTTTTGGTCTTTGAAAGTAGGCCCATGGCTTTTCTTATCGAGTAAATAAAAATCACGAGCCCGTTTTTAAAGTATATAAAACAAGGGGCTAAGCAAACTCGTTGCTCGGATAGTGATAATAGTAAAAATAAAAATGTGAGCTTTAATAGATAATGGTGGATTAATGAAAAAAAACCCCTGTGTAGGAATGCTTAACGCGATTCTCTTTTTTAAAATAGTGGGTGGACGTGAAGCAATGATAGGTAAACAACAGAGCACTTGTTCAGAAAAAAACATCAATTAGCATAATTTTACTCAGGCTTGCAGTTGGAAAAATAAGGTGGCTCAGATTTTCAATCTTTTAAATTCGCTCTATTTACTAACTACAGTACAAATTCACTTCTTTTGTAATCCCAACTTAATGGTATTTAATTATGGATAGCACAACATGATGCAAGATTTCGCGTAAATCAAGGCAGAGAAATACCAGTGTTCTCAGGAATTACTTTATCAAACGGGCGTACCAGTACTTTTCCTTTTATATCTCATTTTGTTGGGCTTTTCGCAAGCATCGTTTATAAAAAAAATCTGAAAAATATATAAATATCCGTACACCCTGTTCATATGTTAAATTACAGTCTTTACCCAAAGCCATTCATTACATTCTTCCAACGTTAACAACCACAACCATTGAAAGTAATGGAAAATAAGGGATACTCACGGTGCAATCAAATTACTCATGGGAAAAGACTGTTGTTACAGGGCCATTTCCGTCGACTCCATAGAAAACACACCCTGCCCAGTAAAAGGCGTAACGGAGGCGGTAACGGAATTCTGAGGTGGAGCACTGGCGGGTGGGATGAGAACCACATTGGACACTGTAAGGGCTTTACAGACCTCGGTCATCTTTTTGCAAAACCGGTCGCAATAAGTGGAACTGATCCGCGGACCGACAGCGTCGAATAACTCGCGGAATTCCTTGACGAGCACCTCTTGCTTATCGGGAGTTTGGTACTGAACCACGAATTCGATATACTGGACAAACTCTTGCTTTTGCAAATTGACCAGTCCAAACAGAGCTCGGGAAAGTGACCACTGGTTGGGTCGGATTTCAAACAGTAAAGTATTAATCACTGCGATCAACATAAAGGGCATTACATTCGGATACATACGGTAGCCAATCATCACACTGTGTTGTTGTTGGGGTGGATTCCACGTACCACCCATAGCCAGGGAAAGTGGTACCGGGGGACTCATGGGGAGGTTGGCAAAGTCCAGGCTCTGTCCGGGGGACTTCCCCAAGCTGTTTCCATCCGGTGGAGTCAAGCCGAGGCTCGTATCGGTACGAATGGGGGACGACAGAAACGAGGCCGACGTGGCCCGTTGGTTTTGCTGACCGATGAATTGGCAAAGGTTGTCAAGGATATTACACGACATGTTTACCGTACCCACATTGGTGCTGTACAGGCCCTGAACCACCAACCGCATCAGTATCAAGTAGGACATTTGGTTCAGGGTAATCAATGGCAAGGTACGTTCGTCGGTGAGGTTTTCGAAAAATGAGTATACGGCCCGGGTAAGTTTGGGATAGGCGAGCACGTCACGGTTGGGGATAGTAACGATAAATTCCAAACAGGTTCGTACGGCCTTTTCTAAGGAATCATCCTTGTACAGGGCAAACACTCCAAACGCAATATAACGACCCGATAAGGAACGGGAGAGGATGTCGATGCTCACCATCACCCCTTTGTACAACCGTTTATACTTGTCTGCCCCTTCCACCGTAGGAGAGTTGGCCACTTGAGTGAGCTTACCCGCGATAGATTGGTAATAGGTTTGCAAAAGTCGACTGGTTTCCCGGAAGATGAGTACCCCGTAGGCCGAACTCACATCAAAATTGAGCCGCTGCGAACGGTTGTACACAAACTCGAGCCAAAATTTCAACGCCGTCACCTGGATAGGATCCCCAGGCCAAGTGCGCACCGCGCGTTCCACCAGTTTAAGTTTAAGAGGGTATACCCAGTCAAAGAAGAACATCAAATTCTTGCGGTTCTGAATGGAGAAGAGCAACCCACGCAAATGGTAAAACAAACGGTGTAGCGCGACCTTGACTCCCGGGTCCTGGGCGAAATGGTGCTCGTCCAAACGACAAATCTCTTCCAAAACCGTGTTCCAGGGGGCAATGAACTCCTGGAAATGACCCTCGGCAGCGTCTTCTACAAACAATAGCTTGGCCAGGGCGTTGTAATAGATCAGTTGGTTTTTGGGGTAATCGACGGTTTGTAAAAAGGCAAACGTGCTAGACGCGTGGTTACGAAGTAACGAATGGGCCGTGTCCAAGTTGGCTAGCAGCCTGAGGGAACTGTACCCCAGGGTAAACTCATTCAGGGTCCCCACGGCTTTGGTCACCAATGGGGAGTTGGGCGGGAACAGCTCCAAAGTACGAATGATGGTCTGTAAAATAAAACCCATAATCTGTTCTTTGTTCTCCAAGCCCAGTATGCGGCCCAACTGACCAAAGGCCTTTGGTACACCATACGATTGGTCACTGATATAGGTCGTTCGAAACTGTCGGAATAGAAATTGTAGCCCTGTGGCAATGGTCTCAGCATGTGTTGTGTCCAATTGACGAATACGTTCTTCCAACATCGGCACCAGTTGGAACATGTGGGCTGTCACTTCCCCGTCCCGGGCGTCGTCCTCTTCCGTACTTTGGTAAGGTACCCGGCCGCCTACCAACGCCGATACTACGTACACCAACCAAGCCAATTTTTCTTCCACTATGCGTAGGTCGTGGACGTTATAAGGCACATTGGCCGAGGTGCTATTGAACACGGCCCCCGGTCGATTACCCTGTTCCAGAAACTGTCGGTACTGGGTTAATAATGGCTGATAGTGTTGTAACACCAGGTCTACAGATTGGATATAGTCAAAGCGGGCGATATCGGCCACTAAGCTCAAGTTTTCGGTAACCGAGTCTTCCTCCCGTAGAGGATTCTCCGAAGGGTCTTCCACGTAATCGGGTACAGCGCTTAATATCCCAACAAGATAGCTATTGAGCAGACGGTGGGCGGAACTCTTGAATTGTTTCAACAGCGCCTCATCCCGGGAACGGGTAGTGCACACTTTACTCCAAAAGGATAGAATGGAGGTAACGCTCAGTGGGGCATAAGACGGTTTGGCCAATCCCTCCATACCAAATTGGGTGGTACGTTCCATAAAGGGGATAAATTGCTCGACATCTTCCACATCGGAAAAGGTGTACACGCTGCGGAAACGAGCCAATAGTCGACACAGGGCTAGGTAATTGTCCGCGTCACCCAGGCCTTGGCCCAAAGTCATAATGTCCAACAGACCAACTAGCAATGTTTTCAAATAAGTGGTTCTGGGAGGTTCGGTGAAGAAAGAGCGACGGATCGAGGCCAGCGATCCCAAACAGTCCAGAATGGTGGCCGATAACGGAGGCTCCACTTTCGGATATGCCGTGAAAAAGATGTCTAGGAAAGTGGGTTCGTGGATGACCACTTTCCACGCCATGGGTATTTGTAGTGCCGTAGTATCATCTGAGGATTCATCCGGAGCTAACCCGACAAAGTCGAACCGTAGGCAAGTTTGGATAAGTTCTAAAGTGAGCTCCAGAAAACGGTAGGCACTCTTATCCAGTGAGCCAGGGGATTCACCGATCACAAATCTCAGGGATTTGTAGGCCAACTGGAAGATCTTGAGGAGTTGCGTGTCACGAAAACTAACCGCCATTTTACGTTCCTTAGCCGAATATCGGGTAGCGGATTCCCGGTTGGTTTCTTCCACCAAGACAATAAGACACTGTAGTGCCAACGTGTAATGCGGAATACCCCGTTCGGCCCACTTTTCCATATCGCTGGTAACCGTTCTAAACGTGGCGGCGTCGAACCAGGCCACTTTGGTCACGAGGGCCAACACTTGGGCAGCGACTTTTGTAATAAAAGGAGGTCGTTGGGGATCACGGGCCAAGAATTCTAATAAAAACAAACGAGCCTGAGATTTTTCATCCAATGTAAACCCCGTAAAATACTGTCGAAAGAGGGTGCGGAGTTGACTAATGGCGAAAATATGGGCATAAGGCGCCGACGCAACGGAGAGCAAGTTAAACAAACGCTCTGTAGCCGCTACGGGCGTGGCTACCACTGGGTCACACGTCACCACGAGGGTCGGCTCAGTGGTACTGTGACCAGCCACTTTATCAACACTTTGGAAACCATGCGGACGTTGGTCAAAAAACTTTTGCAAATCACTGACAGTATTGGTAGCGGGGGGTACCAAGTGGCCGAAGCCCACCATGGCCAACTCTTCGGTGGTACTGGTGGCGTTGGAGTCAAAGAGGTTATCGTTGTTAGTCGTAGGTCCACGCGCTGTGAAAGTGGGGAAATAATACTGCAGTTTCTCTTCCGATGCCGTCCGTTCGGTCGCATTTACAGCATTGTACAGATTACTACAGAGGGCTTCCAGTTCCGCAATCGACGGCAACGGTGGTTGTGCCATGGTGTCTTGTTATTTGAACGATGTACAAGGAAAGGAAAGAGGGATGAACGACAGTAATACCAATTCTGGTGGGGTAATAACGAATGACAAAGGTACTATAAAGGAAAGAAGTAGAGGAGTGAAATAAAGTAGACGAAAAGGACGACGGACGATAAAGTTATTATAAAAGCCACAAACACCTTTGGTAATCTGTATGCGCGACAAGGAGGAAGTGTACTGTATGAAGTGGGAGAGAGAGAGACACATGAGAGTAGAGGGTGGAATTGATACACATACATTATGAGTTTGGCCTTACAGATCACAGGACCAACATGCACTAATAAAAAATCTTTGAGCTAACAGCAGGTGAGGGCAACCATTTGTATTGTTTGTTGGCCTTCCAAACCCCACAAGAAAAACATGCCAGCATTAAGTATCCAAAACGCTCAGCCTTTCTAACCCCGTGTGAGTGGTGTCGTTATAATGATAAAATATAAAGCTAATCATCAGCCCCAACCGTATCTGCATTATCACTAGCAAACGAAATTGGTAAGATGAGTCTCCCTAGTTTAGCTGTAAAATGAACCAATCGAAGTATCATCTGGTATGGGCTACCTTAAAAGTGGTATATATTTAAAGAAAATTGTGTCAAGAATGCGGCGAGCAGTCAATACGAATAGCACTTTGATACAAATCCAATGTTAATATTTGGTTTCCTCGTCTCCTTCCTCTGTATATATCACGTGGATAAGACCCAGTTTCAGATCATTCACTGGTATAAAACTCACACATTGATTATTCATTCATTTGTCCCCGGGCTCTCTCATTTAGTATCTAGTTTATAGTTTACATTGTTTATATACATCACCTTATCTTATACTTGCCATAATGCATAGGTATAGCGTTTATCCTTAGTTTATTAAAGGTCTAGTTTACCCAAATCCTGACAATTTTTTTCTCCCAGGTTGTGTTAAGTATAGAGTTATGTAATTTATTC
>JAOPJG010000899.1:0-15317 GCA_027478255.1 Dispira simplex | reverse complement strand
CATCTTTATTTACGGGGTATTTCTTTGACCTCAGATTTAGTCTGTTTCGTATAGTTAAAGTGATTCAAAATAGTGTCCAAAAATTTTATTTATTTATTGGTTAGTATTTTATTATTATTATTATTATTTCATTTCATGGAAAATAGCGTTCACCATGGCTGAAGAAAGACGTTCTTCACAAAATCCATCCCATCGGGTAATCCAAGAATGCACTACATTTGCTCCAAATCTCTACATAGATGAAATAAAAACTACCTGATTGTGGAGGACACTCCAAACTTCCCCTACAGAATACTTCACCTTCCATGCAACCACCATAACAATTGGGTGATACTTATCTCACTGTTTAGTGATGGCACTTTGATACTCACAGTTCTCATTGGAAGGATGTCCTGTGTGGTGTTCATCTTGTAACAAATCGAGCAGGATATCTCAATAAATGAATGAGTAGGAGCATAGAGTATAAAATATTTATTTGTAATACACATGGGGAATCTAGATCTAGAGGGGCTGGTGGGCCCTATTTATCAGAGATATGATGGGTAACTGGCTGAGAATCTCTTGTGCTCTTGAGTGTAGGACAGGGGGACCATTGGCAAACTGTCTGTTCACCAATCTGTACTTGTCTCTCTCCCTGCATGGATGTCTCCTGGCCTCCTGTGGTCCTCTTACTACCTGTGTGCATCCCATTGTTATGTGCAACATGCTAGGGTTCATCTCCTGGACACAGGAGGGCCAGAATCGATTAAGCTGGGAGTTACCAGACAGAATCCTCTGTACCCATACTTACACAGCGAAGGGAAGTGGCTCTCCTGGTGAGAGGGGGCGAGCCTCTAAGGAGAGGCCCTCGAGATCACCACAATCTTTAAATGGTGAATGATCACAGTAAAATATGATGAACTGTGCTATACGAAGGACTACCACTTGCATGAGCACTCTGCAATGTTAGGTGGGTATCTGTTCAGTTTTGGCCGATTTAAAAAAGAAGCTGAATGTGGGACCAAATTATGAGTAGGGTAGCAGTAGGCATGAGGTATTGTGACTTCAGCAATTTCAATATGGTAAGTCACTTTTAAATTATGATGGCTCCACTAAAGCGAAAAATAGAATGGTTGAACCAAAACATACCAGAGTCAATTGAGGAGTGGTAGCAGCATAAAAATAGGGAAGAAAAAATACTAACAATTTAATCCTATTATTCAATACTTTTTTACGAATAATATTATGCCAGGAAAGTGGAAAGGTGGTTAACGGATTTTCTAACGGGCCACATTGGCAGGCAGTGAGTCACAAGCGTATTCAATCTCCGTACTTAACCAATCTCGGTTGTCAAGCCCAGTTCGCATATGTCAGTATAAAAATAATTACGTTGAGTATCGGGTTGTTGAAGTTATCCTCCATTTATTCTAAAATTTTCTTAAAAAAAGCAATAGCAACACTGATTTTTAGGGGTCACCCCTGTCTACGCGTCAGTTCTTCCATCTTGTTAACAAGGTCCATAATTTGTACTTTGTACATGTCCTTGATATCCGTAATATCAGCTTTTAACTCGTTCACTAATTCGGTTTTTTCACCTAATAGTTCCAGTACTGCCGTGTGATGACGACGCAGTTCCTGATGGTCAAGGTCCATGGATTGTAGCTTGTCTAGGGATTGTTGCAGTTGGCTGTTCTCTGCCTTGGTGTGTACTAGTTCTTCTTCCAACTGCGACTGATGGGTGGTAAGAAGACGAAGTTGGGTTTGTAATGAGGCAATTTGGGACATCAGCTGTCCTGGGGAAAGGTTCTGCAAGGAGCGGTCAGGTTGCAAACTAGAAACCGGGAGCTGTGGAGAGAGGTGATGATGGAGTGATGGGGAAGCACGAGAAGCTGTGGAGGGCTGCACCACCAACCCCGGGGCCGACGATGTAACGGGGGAGATGGAGGTAGCAACGGCGGACGCTGTACCATGGTCACCGAGCGGTACAGTAGGACTAACGTACGGAGAAGTACCAGTGATTTGGCCACTACCCTTGGGCTGGTCAGTGTGGGCGCTCTCTACGTGAATGGATGATGCATCTAACAATTCCCCAATAGGACCTGTCGCAGGGGGCGTAGCAGAGAGACTATGCTCGGGTGAACCAAAAGCTGATTGGGAATTTGTCCCGTCGACGGTTCCCGTGAATGGAGGCCCTTCCCCTTGACGGATGGTAAGTCTATCCTGTGACTGTTCCAGTTGAGCCATTGTGATACGGGTTTCTTCCAGCTGTGCCTCCAGGGATTCTAAATGGGCGTCACGATCCTCCAGTTGGATTTCCAATTCACGTATCCGGTTATTGCTATTTTCCAACCGGCTTGAACGTTCCTGGTTTTGCTCAGTCACCACGGCCAAGCGCGAACGGAGCTCGGATACTTCGTCCCTGGTTTCGCCTAACTTCTTTTGCAATTTTTTCAGCTGCTGAGTATACTTCCGGTCCAGGACGTCCTTGTCCTCAGTCTCCTGGTACAGCTTACGGGTCAGCTCGTCAATTTGTTGGAACAAAGGTTGCGTATGTTCGTGCACGTCTAGATGGAAATTATCAGCCCCCGCGCCTGACAGTTCCAGTCGCATCTGGAGGGAGCTGAGTTGGGATTGCCAATTGGCCTCCTTACTCGCCCAGGACTGCTTCAGCGTTGCAAGTTCCTGTTCGTACATGTCGCGCTGAGCGTCAACTTCATTTTGGGCTTGGGAGCATTGACGTTGACTCTCTTCCAATTGACGCTTGAGGTCCACCTGGGCGACTTGATTCGCTTCACGTACCCGGGTGTTTTGCTCGGTTTGTAGTTGATCGTACTTTTTCTGAGTGGTTTGGTTGATCTGTTCGGCCCGGTGCAGGGCTTGTTGTAACCCCTTCTCCGTTTCCTTGTTTCTCTTGATCGTCTTTTGCAGGTCTAGGACGGTGCGGTTCAGCTGGTCAATTTGACCCGCATAGGAACGCAGTTGCTCATGCTTACGTTGCTCCGCTTCTTTTTGCTGCTGTAACTTCCTTTGACCTTCGTCAACCTGGCCTTGGGTGGATTCGAGTTTACCCTGGAGTTCCGTGATCTGTTTGTCCCGTTGACCTAGTTCCCCCCGCAGCTTTTTGATCGTATTCGAAAGCCGAAACTCTTGTTTGGACCAGTCGCCCCCTTCACGGAGCAGTTGTTCAATACGCTGGTCCTTTTCAGCCAATTCCTGTCTGTGCTGATCAAGGAGCTTCTGCCATTTGGATTCGAGCCCCTTGCCGGATGTGCCCTGTTTTAAGGCCTCGACTTCCTTTTCCAATCGAGAAATACGCTGATCTTTGAGATGCAGTTGTTCGGTATGGAATTCTGACGTGTTGGACAAGGTCAGTTTTTGCTGGTCTACCTTGGTCTGCAGTTGAACCACTTGTTCCACCAACTCACTGTTGCGTTGGTTGGCATTCATGAGTTGGCGTTCCCGCTCGGCGATGACGGACTGTAGCGCTTTATCCTCAGAGACAGTTCCTGTCGCTGAAGAATTCGTGGTGGGTGGCGGAGAATGCATACCCACTTCCTCCAGTGTGGGAAAAGGCTGGCCGGTGCTGTTGGACAAAACCGTTGGTCCTAACGACTCACTCGGGAGCACAATGGACTGGACCACTTCATCCGTACTTTCCTTGCTGTCCGATGGTATCTTGCGTCCTTCAGGAATGGGTGTCGCTGGCTTAGTCGGGGCAATTTTTGTTTTCGCCGTAGAGTTTGTCAGAGGGTCCGCCGATAATGTAGCATTCACACCGGTTAATCTCCTGGCACGGGTACTGGGTGAATAACCAAAAGAGGACGCCTGCTCCTCAGGCTGGGTCCTGGTGTGACTGTCGGGGGAGGGGGCGTCCGTATTGGATACCAAGTCTAGGTCGCTAACCATTTTCGGAAGTCCATCATCAGGTGTACGCGCATCGTTGTCAGAGTTCGCATGAGTTATTGGAGTACCCCTGGGTTGCGGTGTGGAAGGTTGACTCGCCGTGACACGGCGGCTACGGTTATTAGAAGCGGATTGGGATGATGCCCTCGCAGTGGGAGGTCTCCGAGATACGCTACGGGTACGGTTAACCCCCACGGTTTGTCCCGGAGTACCTGGGGGCCGTGGCCCGACTTGGTCGGGTTGAATATCCAGGACTTGGTCGAGGCGGTTTTCTACATTATTGATGGCCTGTTTTAAGAGGTTTCCCCATGACTGGGAAGCATTAGGCGAACCGAAAAAACTCATAGTAGGAATAATAATAATAATAATAATAAACACCACTAACAAGGTAAATTGACTCTAGTTGTGGCGAAACTGGGAAGATAAGCCCAGGGAAGGGAATCACAAAACAGAAATAACCAAGAACAAGAAAACCGTTAATTACGAAGAATGTAGTAGTGACGAGCCAAACTCACAGGGTTAACTGCTCTGCCGTTATATCGCTGGTGTTGAAGTGAGAAACAATGTAGCCAGTCGCTTTGGCGACTATCAGCAGGCAACGGTTAACCTCTCCACCAAAAATACATACTACCTTGGGATAATCGCCCGGGTCTGGAGTATTCTGAAAGAATCATTGTCCTCACTTTCCCGGCCATCAGAGAGAGTGGCTAGTTACCAATTACCTGTCCCAGTAACTCAACCCTTGAAAATGCCACCCAGAAATTATTGGTTCCTTTTTGGTCAATTTCTCCTGCTTCCAGATTGCAGGATACGACGAAAGTCCGCTTCAAATATACCGAAAATTATCGGGCAACTACATGAAAGCCGTTTTGCCCTAATATACTGCATCTTCTAAGCAGGGAAGGAGGAGGAGGGGACAGTTCTAAGAGCAAGTCAAGAAACAGAGTTGTTATTTAGCCCAGGGGATCTCAGTCGTTTTATAATTATGTACAATCAGGGGATAGACAACGACGAAATTCACCGATTGAGCCTTAAGGGCTCCTTGGGCTTATAAAATTGAACACATTAGAACCCCTTGGTAAATTTTAACGAATGCTAATAGCACGATCCTACCCTTATTGGTTACCTATCCACCCCTTACTTAGCACCAAAGTATGTACCTGGTCCAATCCCACTCTCCATCAGCATTAAGTCTACACGCTTACCTGTACCAACTCTCGTTAGGATGCCCGTTCGGATAAAGTGTGGGTAGATATGTATATATAAGTAGGCATTGCTTGTCGCCATAGATAAGTTCCGCTTTTCTTTTTCGGCGCTCCATATTAATAGGATATTTTTGAGTATATCCAGTACATTCTGTAATTCCATTGATTGGCATTTTTACCGTTTTTCTAAAGTCCATCTGAAAGTGACTATTTAACGATATCACGATGAAGTGGTCGCAGCGATTTGTCATGGCCTTTGTATTGGCGGGCCTGTTCATGCATTACACTCAAGCGGATGAGAAACCCCAAGCAGACTCGGATGACAAGTCAGCGGAATTTAAAGAGTGTTACTTTCAGCCCCCCTGCCAAAAAGGATCCGACGAGGAGTGTTCGCGTAATTGCCTGAAAATCCCCGTAGACGAGTACACACAATGCCGGGACAAGTGCTTTGCCGAAGATAAGTTGGGAAAATGTTTCTTTTCCTGCGTTGGGTCCGTGCGCGATAGTAAAAACTTTAGCGAGATGGTTAAAGATGATTCGAAGAACAAGGCTAGTCCCACGTCGGATGAGGCAGATGATGCCGATGAGGACGAGGCATACCCCACTTCTTCGGTCACGTCGTCGCAAAAGGGGAAACATCATTCCACTATGGACTCCTCCAGTGGTCGTCACACCAAGACTACGAGTTACAAGGGTGTATTTCCTACCGTTGAATTGGAGGAGTTCTCGGCCGCCTCACCACTCCACTTGGTCAACGGTTTGATGACGTCCTTGGCTACAGCTCTCACCTTGTCGGTAGTGCAACAATTTATGTGAAGGAACAACTATTAGTTAGAATAGGCTGTCACTTTGCTATGGTGACATATGGATATGTTACTTTAATGAATGATTGTGCGGTTTCCAGGATATGACGATTACGTTTACAATAGTATGGAGAAGCTGCAGTAGCTAGTACTAATAAAAGAGAGAAAACCAGAAACTCCATCTACATGGTCTGGATCACGGAATGAGTGACGGATTTCGTCGTTTTATCATGGTCACAGCCTTTTTTGGTGGGGAGGCGACCCACCCTAGTTGTGCGAGCCCTAACCAATACGTTAAACTTATGTTAGTTCCCCGTATAACCGTACGGGTACAGCACTAGGTAACTGTCCTTGTCTGGTCGTGTCCCAACCATTTACCAATAGCATCTTGTAATACAGGAGAGCCTCATTCAATACTTTTATACAAAGTCATGGTTGTTCATAATACGCGGAAATATATAGGATAGGACTTTACCGAATCCCGAGTGGCAATCTCCAGCTGCATTTTACCTGCGTCAGATATATGTGTCCACTTCCACTACCAGGTCGGTTTGATTCCTAGACGGTAGTTTGCTATGAAATGGAATGACATTTACTTTGTGTAAATGGGGGGTTTTTTATATGAGCTGTTTGTTCGTTATTGGTGGTGTATTGGTGATTTTCACTTAGTTGTTAGTGGGAATAACGGATGCTAGCGGCTAACCATAGCTTCCGTTAGTTTTCAATACGCGATAGTTGCCTTGTTCTCGTTTCTTTGTGAATTGTACCGTTCTCAGGTTTAGTGGTAGCTTCAACGCAGCGCTTCGATTAGTCAAGGTAAATCTTCTCACACGGACATGTCCCCCATTGAATACCTCAGCATTAGTTGAGTCTGGATAAAGGTGTCCAGCATACAAGGGTCACTGGAATGCACGTCAACAGTATAGGATGGTACAGCAAATACCGTGACCCATTTTAGTGGTTGTTTCGTTGGTGAACATTCCACTGCCAACGCCCCGAGGATAAACCAATAATTGAGCTGACCTATACGGTTCCTTGACGAATTAGGATGCATTTTTCTCTTTTCCTTAAGTTCTAATTCTTTCTGGCCTCGTGAAGGCGAATGGGTTTAAGACTCACTCAGCAGTGCCAATCTTTGTATTATCGACCAAACAGTTCGTTGGAAGGGATATACCACTACCGACCGTCTATGCTTGACATTTCCTTCCATTTGTTGCCTCACCCTTGGAAGCTTGGTGGGCGTGTGTGTCTTGAATGGACGAGGCTGGACAGTCGTCTTTGAACTAATCTCCCCCTCACCGTATCTTTATCTCGCTTCCTATTTAGACATTCACGTTGAATTGCTGCTGAGTTATTTGTATGCCGTTGGGACTTTTTTTACTTTGCCATATTGTACAACATCCTCGGGAACTATTTACCCGTTACTCAGCTATATTCCCCCGTCCCGCTCCCTCGAATAGTCTAGCAAGTACCTATTCATCGTGTATATTCTCTCTTTAATTCGCGTTCACTTATTATCATACGCTCATCATGACCGACAAGACCACTTCGAACCCGGTACTGAATTCCTCAGTCACCCGCAAACCGTCGTCATCGAGTTGTACCCAATTGGTAAGCACCGCCCCCAATAGCTCTTGTGTAACCACTGGGTCAGCCACTGAATATACTCATTGGGGAAGCAGAAAGCAGCCAGTGCCAGTAGGTCGCCTGGTCGGAATCTCACCGAGCAAGTTAAGGCACCGCTGCCGCTGGTTGATTTTCCAATGATGGAACTAAACTGCCACTAGCTGCAAGTGTGATATTTGTCGAGGGAGGTGGAAAATGACAAAGGCTGCCATTGGGACTTGCACACTAATATACTTTCAAGGGAGAAAACTGAAATTTTCTGGTTTATTGAAAACTATACTTCTCGGTCGCTTAATCGTGGACTATTGTCCTTTCTCGGAAAACTATCAGTGTCTGGAAATGTTCAAGGAGTTGATTGACCTTTATGCGTTTGAGGTCGTATTAGAAACCCATAAAGAGTGTAAAATGGCACAATTACCATGCTCTGTCTGTAATACCAGGTAAAGTGCGCATAATACACATGTATTTCAGATGAATGAAGGGATATGCTTTGATCGAGGACTAGTGCTTGCGTTGTATCCGATGTTTTCTACAAAAAAAAATACTAAAGTCCCCACCCAACCTATTTGTTGGCCTAACCACGACTCATTGTCGAATGATCACGAGTCTGCTCACTTTCATTCTTCCTGGTGAATGTCCCCATTTATAATATTTGGTATAATGCTATGTGCGGACTTTAGATGTCGATGTTTTGGTAAGTTTTTGACCACAAAACCTAGTGCTTTTGATATTTAGGTTACAAGAAGGTCTACTCTTCCCTAATTGGCAATTATTCGATTACTGATGACTGGTTGTTTTGGTCGCTTAAGACTTTTCTGTTATTTAGCATCCAGTATTACTTATCATACTTTTCATTTTATTCAATATTTCACACTAACTTCCACCCCCATTTTAAATATATACCTGTACCTTTGTGTGCTGCTCGATGGATATATATAATGCAAAACTACCCATTTCACTAGTGGATAGCCCCGGCTTAGATGTCTTTGGTAATGATCCATCCAAAGTGTCCAGTTCCGAATCCTACATGTGTACCAGTTGCCAGCGACATTATCCCGCTGCGAGGTATGCACCACATCTGGAAAAATGCCTCGGTCTGTCCAGTCGTCGGCAATCCGCCCGTCGCACAGGAAGCCAGAGCGACCGTAGTGGTACGTCACCCAGTACCTCACTTCACGACCATGATAGTAACGGATTCGGTGAGGATAACGGTAAAGTGCTTCTCAATGGCCTGGTGGATCGCAAACGGAAACAGCCACCAAGTAAAGAAACGAATGGCCACACTGTACGTAAAAGGGGTCGACCGCCGTTATCAAGAAAGGCTTCTCCGTTACTCAAGTCTACCCAACCTGGGGGGTCACCCGTACCGTTGAACTCGTTGGATTTACCGCTCAAAACGAAAACTACACCAAAGAGCAGTAAATTACGTAAAATGACCAAGACAATGTAAGTTTCTTGTGATGGATACGTTAGAATGGTATATACAAAACCTTGAGAAATATCAACGCTAATAGAAATCCTTGGGAGGAAGGGGGGAGAGGTTCCTTGGACATCCCCTCATTCAGATAATAATTTTTGCCATATTATAATACTCACATTCTCCTTTGCATACTGTAACGGGTTCTGTCTGGTTTGGATGCCACGCATCTCGATTGATTCCGCTGTATATGTTTTTGTTTTACTCCAAAGGTCGCCTCTCCTCTCATCTTTAACCTCAAATTCTCACAAGCCCATAGAGTCGCGTGGCTGTGATTTCGCTGGTAAGTATCCCATGGTTTGCATACCAAAGCACTTTCACCACTAGTAATTACTGTCTGAAAGTGGCATATATTTTTGCTGGGGTGATCCACTTTTGGATATATGTTCGATGGATACCTCTACCATCATCCCGGCCTCACTGCTGACATCCGCTAACTTCCAGTGCTATGTATGTTGCATTATTCTACCCCCCAATGATACTCTACCTTTTTTTTACAAGGTTCTCTAACGGACACCGATGATCACGAAGATTTGGAAGAATTTTTCCAAGAACTACCAAATTTTAACCAGGCTAAAAACTACACCTAGTGTTCTACATCGTCCCTCTGCTCAGTGAACTCCAATCTTTCCACACCTATAGTGTATTTGCTACTCTCTGAACGATAAAAGTCAGGAAGAGCGAGGGAGTAGAAAAACAAGAACATTGACCACAATGATTAGCATTGGAATAACTCGCCCTATTCTACATTCCATAGCCACTGTCTAGCTCCTGTATTTTATTTCAATGCTCACATTTTTTTTGAAGATCCTTGTTTTGTATCTTTTATTTTTTTTTCCTTGGGATACAAAAAAAAAAAGAAGGAACTATGGCCAATCGTTTACAGTGGCTCAGGATATCTGCCAACTCTGTCAAAACGCTAAAATTTGCGTGTGTTTATGGTTTACTCTTCGACTATACTATTTTTTAAAAAAAAAACGAAAAAGGACAATCACGGTTGCTTTAATTTAACCAAATGCGCTCTAATTAACAGCCGGATCGTATACGTTGAACAAGGGATTAGTAAAATTTATCATATTTGAAGGAGGTTTTCAAGATTAATCAAGGCCAGGTACATTAAAATACAAACCAATGACATGTCAACGATATGTTATATTCCTCTCTGGTTACCTTCGCTGCTGTTTAAAATTCGATGAATCATATCCAACGGATTTAAAGAAATTGAAGTCCGTGAGTGTGTGCTGTGAAAGGAGCGCTGACTCAAAATGGAAGCCCGGCGGTTTAACGACGGTCTATCGGTCAAATTCGATGTGGGCGGGGGCTGTTCGGCGGGAGGCGAGGGCTTCCTAAGAGCGCATTTAAAGGAAACAGAGGGATCAAGGTTTTCTTGGTCAGTATTGGGCTCGGGCTGGTTCTCTGCTGACGATGTGGTAGTGGTAGCCATCGTTGAGCGTGACCGAGGCACGGGGTTCTCATCTGTGACAGGGGAATTCCGACCAGAAGCACGTGGAGGCCACAACTCGGTGGTTAACCGTCCCACATCTTTACCATTCGATTCTGACGTTGAAGGCGAAGTCGATGGGAGGTTAGAGTCGGTTTTGGACAAAGTGTTGTACAACGCCACTTTATCTTTGACGGACTTTTTGGATTGGAACCGGGCAAAAAAATCCCGCTGCTTTTGTAACGTCATTTTTAGCCACGACGACTGGTCTTTTTCCTCCGCGGTGGATGCCTTGCGTTTGGAAGGAATGGTCTGTTCCGTTGTTGGACGACGAGTCAGAAAGTCAGGAATCGGTGAAGCGCGAGAAAGAGTAGAACGCCGGGATCGAACGCCATCTCCGACGACGGAAAGGTTGCTAGGATGGGGCATGAAATTCGGAGTCGTGGGGGATGTCAACCGGACTTTATCTAGATACCGTGTAACGGTGAAATTGGAAGTCTGCGAAAGAGTGTCACTCACCCGACTCTGCAAGTCGAACGGCACGGGACTGGCTGCTCGGGAAGTCCAACGACGGTCCAAGGAGGTTTCTTGGGCGGCTGTAGACGCTTGAATACCCATCTGAGTTGTGTCAGACAAAGGAGTTTCCCTGGCCTGTGAATCGGACAAAATAGGGAACTGCAGTTGTGGTTGACGAGAAGGTGGCACCCCCTGGAGAGGTTCCGGAATAACTTCTGGTGCGTCGATGGCAGGTCCCTTGTGTTTGTCGTCAAATATGTACGAATAATCCCTTGCATGAGTAACCACTTCACTCACCATGATTAACGAACCATTCATTTCAGCCAAGCGTGCCTCATCTGTAAAGTCGAGGTAGAAACTGTACTTGTGCGAACTGACGAGTAATCGGGTATGATCTTTGTAAAAATGGTATTTTTCGGACAAGGCCCATGGTTTACGAACTTTACAAATATAATTTGTTGTTTTCGAGTCCGAATAAAGGGAGTAGACACGTGATATGAGCCATAAAACAGTCCATAAAAGAGGCGTATGTCAGTTATGCTATCTCTGTCGCTTCTTATTAAAGTAAAGGTCACACTTTTATATTAAAGCGATCGATTTACATATGAATTTGGTAGGGTGTTACAGCCCCAGGTGGTGCTAAAATCCGGCCCCCTTTAATATAAAATTTGCATCCACTTTGGTCAGTAACATGCATTATTGTTTTTTATCATAATATGCTGCGCTTACCCTGGCGAAGAGCAAATCCGTTACCCTGAATTACCCCTCGTAAGAAATTACTCCGTAACGCCGCTAGAACGCTCAACTATTATAAATTTCAACCCCAATAAACATTTCAACCAGAATATGTTAGCTATATGTGTGATTAATACTTGACACCAATCGGGTTTAGTAAAATTACACACGCATCTCCTGCCAAAGGCTCTAAACAGTAGAATTCACCATGGCGTAATTTTCCTTATGACACTCGATTTTTTAGCCCAAACAAAGAGGAGGAGGGGAGGGGGGGATACACTTACCTGAACTTGCCGCTGTAACTCGGGAGAGGTTTGATAGACACCGCAAAGGTCTTCGCTTTCTGCACTAAACACGATTCCCGAGTGGTAGTTCGTAGGGCGGAGAGCATAACCAAAAGCAATGCCGAAAAATAACGAAAAGAGAGGAGAGTGACCCAATTGTTCATAAATTTTATTTTTACAACAATATGTCATGATAGCCAACTGTGTCAATGAAAGTCGAGCTGCATGGTCTAAATGATCCAACTGGGGATCATATTGGCAATCCTAGTCTACGGACACCAGTACGTACAGGGTATTTCATTCTACTTACTTTTGGTAATTAAGGGAGATTTGGATAATCTCGCCTTGGACACACAAAATGCGGGTCTCGGGAATTTGGAGAAAGGGGAAATGGTCCATGTCGACTGGGCTTTACTACAAAGTAATAAATGGACAAATGAATAGCGAAAAGTGATTTGGGAAAGTAGCGGCAACAGTGCACAATACAATGTTTGCATTATTTTTGTTTTCGACTTCCACTACATTGCTCTTTCTCATGCCGGGGTTTTGTTGTGTGTGTGTGTGTGTTTTTTTACTCTCGAGAATTTAAATAATGATTTGTGGGGGAGTGGTAACCTAATGGAGTTTCACTTGGTGACCCTTTGTCAACTAGTCTAAACTCCTAGTGCAGTAGCCAACTCCACTCTAAAGCCTCCCCTCACATGGCCGAAAAAAGGGTATACTTTTTTCCATAAAAGACTTACTTAAACCTAGTGGCCAATCGAGACGCTGCCATATCAATAATCGCTTGACAATAGGAGGAATTGATATCGTCAAAGTGGAAACACCACTTTGTCCTCGTAGGTTTTGTCACTAAACCATTCTTCCCTATGAAACATAAAAATAACCCGGTTGTGAGGCATATGAACACATGTTGTATTAATTAGTCCAAAAGGAGAATGGAGAATCCACCTTATTTTACCGTCAAGATGTCTTAAACGATTGATTTTAGCAAGTGAAATTTACTTCGCATATGAATATAACGGCAGGGATCACGATTAGCCAATAGACAAAATACCGTGACCGTCTTGTTATTGATGATAATTCAGCCACCCGTTTTTCCTCACCTTTTGCCCAGCTGACCACCAAGGAATTTTGATTTCAGCACCAAAAACACCTATGTACTAACTAACCGTGATAAAGCCACATAGACATTGGTGTGAATAGGTATTGCCACTTTTAACCTTTATATTTCGGGGACGGATGCGTATTTAAATAGGGGAAGTAGTATATAGCCACCCATTCAGTTTCAGGTGTGTCCACCTCGGACTGCCTGCGTTTATATCCTATAAAACATATTCTGCCTCCTCGCTAACTCAAACTTAAATTGGCCATCCTTTCCGGATTTGTATGACAGCTAGAAAAGGAATAAGCACGAGACGGACTATCGGATTAGGAAAGTATTCCGCTTCTTCGTTTCCTGGCAACCAATATGCCACATTTTTTTAACCAGATGAGTTAAACGTTTCATGAAACCTCCCCCCCCCTTAGATTGACTCTATCCCCGATAAATAGATCCCCCTTTTTTTCCCTCAAGATGTAGCCTTGGGCCAGATTCATCAATTGGTCTGTAGAAAATTATCACGTCTAGAAATGGGGTAGGAAAAAACCACTGATTCGTTCCCTGTCCACTCCCACCCTTGTACCATGTGAATAAACGAGGTATCCGCTACTATTTGGTCATCGACTATAAATTTGATGGGTATTGATAAGAAGAAGCAAAAGAAAAACAGAGTTTGCGTAAAAGTAAGCGATCGTACAGCTGATAAGCCATTACACATGTTGTGCTCTGCCTATTATGGGCGTTTACACGTGGTAAGCGTGCGATACTAGACGACCATTTGCCGAAGATGTCCATGTCGATATTGACATAGAGATCAACCTTGGTTTTTACATGACAGATGTTCATTCGTCGATGGTATATTTGGTCGAAAGAAAAGCCCGTTAGTAACGCTTGTATTGACCCTGGAAATAAAATTTCAAGGTGATTAGGTTCGGTCATGATGCGTGTCTACTAATTAAGAATACATTTTATATCATAGACGGGTTCACCAATTGGTCACAGTTAAACGGGTCTCATAGGAGCGTTGCGTTTCATTCGTTAATAAAAATTTTAGAGCGTAAGTGGCGGGTAGGAGATCTGGCGGAAATGATGTAAACCAGTAGTAGATGCTGCACGATCTTTTGGTCTTCCATTACTATTGGTGTGCTGTTTACTGTAGGAAGAATGGGATAAGTTTATTGCTTGTTCTGGAACCACGTCGTAAAGTATATTTACCCACGACTGAGGAAAACGATTGGCATATGAGAAACACAAAATTAAAGTGGGGATTGGCAGTGGCTCCAATTTATGAGTATTCTCCGAATAAGCAGTCACCCTAAATAGCATTAGCAAATAAAAGAAGTTATTAAGACCAACCAGCGGATTACTGCTCATGGACCAATCAACTAATACATATTCCCTTTTTTTTACACTTCTAAGCAACTTCTCAATGCCACGATATTCTAACCTGGCCAGCGCTGGTTGGCGATGTGATCTAAACTATTTCATGTTAAGCCTATAATTTGTATTGATGAAACGAATAGCTGCTCGGAAATTGGTTCCGAGTGTATTGGAGGAGAGGACTGCTCTTTAAGGACAGCCAATCTCCTCTAAACGATTGACAAATGGCGAATAGACAATCGGAGAAGAATTTTATATAATTTCTCATGGCCATGCTTAACCCGTCCGAATACCCTTCTCCGTTGGACAGTACATCATGTAAGGGGAAGGGTTTATGGTCCTGAACCAAAAGTTTTCCAGAAACCAATAAACAAAATAATGCCAATACCATGTCCTCTTTTTTTTCCATGACAATGTCAGGCACGGTAGACGTCAAGGCCATCTCTATAAAAGCCCGATGGTTCATCTGTTTGATCATTATTTAAAAATTAGTGTGTTCTGTAACTGTCTGTTGTTTTATTATTATTTTTTTACTTTTTGTTCTAGTTCGAGTGTAGGTAAAATTTTCCACTCGCTTTAATATTTTATTTTTCGGACAGCGTCTCTATTTCATAGCGACTAGTTGGGGAGTCTAGTTCAGGCTTTAGGCAAGTCCTCATAAAACACGCTATTTTGGTGGATCTACCCTTGACTTCGTTTCTAAAAAAGGTAAGCCCTGATTTCTAGTGTACCGCCCAATCACTGGAATCCGCTTAAATGATGCTATTAGAGTTATTTCTTTTGCAATTTTTTGGTTGGTGTTACTTAGGCTCTCTCCCTTCTCCCCTGCAGAGGGTTTCTAATGTCACTGTAGAGTTAATGAATGA
>JAOPJG010000898.1:0-15324 GCA_027478255.1 Dispira simplex | reverse complement strand
CTGCCACACCTGGGCCCTCACAGCATCCACCCTCCTCTATAATATCTGGATGGCCCACAATGACCTAGCCTACCAGAGCAACCTGTGGCCCACAATCAGGTTAGTAAAGAGTTTCAACACCACCCTGAAGATGCTGCCCATCCAAGCCCCTAAACAGCCATATCCCCCACCACTCAACAATGCCCTCTGACCATACCTGCCGGACCCATCTACTGGTCTCCCCCCTTTTGAATGCCCACCACCTCAGACCACCATAGTCCAGCAACCCCTACAAACTTCCACTGCACTTAGTCTGTTTCCCATTTTCTCTGATTCCTGCCTCTATATCATATATCTGTGCAACACCCCCAGGTGGGGCGGCCTGCCTGCATGACTTGGCCTCAGAGTACTCACTGTTAAGTGATATTCTGGCCGTTCAGGATGTAATGTTTTCTTTATTGTTTATGGTAATTATGGAAATGGTACCTCCACGGTGGTGTGTCATCAGTCAAGTATAAAATAAATTGTCCACAAGTAATTGTCATCCCATTGCTCCGAATTGCTATACACACGAAAAAAAAGTACCCACATGGTGGTGAACTCTTCCCTTCCAGCTACTTGGCGTACTGGTATCCACAGTGGTTTGTGTCCCTTCCCACGAGTGGCCAATTTCCTTTCCAGGTGGCTCCTGTCTACCTTTGCCTTGACGTCTGTCTCCCCACACGTTGTTCTTCGTCCCCTATAGCATTCCTATGGCGTCCATACTCTTTACAGTCGCTATTCCTTATTTGTTCGGTTTCGACTGATTCCCGACTTTTTCAACTTCCTATAGTCATCCTTTTTTTTTGTCTCTATTTCGTTTCCGTGTTTTTGTCTTTAGTACTCTTTCAGTATTGCGATTCTTTCTGATCGTCTCTTCTTCATCCGTTTCTTCGGTGTGTTATTTTTTCTTTCTCCTCTCTGCGTTTCCGACCGGTGATTAACGGTATAATGGACACCTCGCCCGCTTCTCGTGACGATGTCATTGCCACTGCGACTTCATCCTCCACCGCTGTGGTATCTCCGTCGGTGCAGCTTCAGCAGTTGCATCTGGCCGGTCATCCCACCAGTAGCAGTATCCCGGTTGTTACGAAGAAGGACAGTCCCGTGCCAGCGTCGTCGCACCAACGCCTCAAGCAGTCCCTGGACTTCGCCTCGGAAGAGCTCTTCCCCACTTTAGGTTCTTCGACCAAGGCGGCGTCCAACTCGAATAACGGTAGCGCCTGGGGCTCCGGGGGGAAGAAGAAGGGTACGGCGGAACTTGCAACTCCCATCCCATCCCTACGCCGAGAAGGGTACATTACTGAGGTACTGGATCTTCCCATCAGTCAACCCATTCGTACAAAGGAGTTTGGCGACAAACCTCTGTCGACCGCCGAGGTGGTACGTTTGGTCAAGCAAAAGACCAACACCCAGATTGACGTGTCCACCGCTTCCCAAACTCAGACCATGACTTTTGTGATTCAAGGCAAGGTGGAGCAGGCCCGTCAGGCCAAGCGTGAACTGCTGGCCATGTTAGCCACCCGGGTTACCGTCACGTTGCAGGTACCGTCCTTTGTACGCCCTTTTATTTTAGGTAGTCGGGGTAAAACGCTCCAGGGTATCACCCAGCGTACGGGGACCAGAATCGACATTCCCCGTCGTGAAGAAACTCCCAAGGGGACTGGCACGCATGATCCCGAAGAGGATGACTACGACGTGGTGTCGGATATTACCATCACTGGTGATTTGGAAGGGGTTAACTTGGCCAAGACCGAGATCGAGAAAATCGTCAACGAAAAGACTTCCAAACGGGTGATCCGCCTAACCCACATCCCGCTCGTCTACTTCCCATTGATTGCGGGACCTCACAACCAGTTCGTCCACCAAGTCATGGAGGAACACAATGTGAAAATTCGGGTACCGGTGGTGACCACCCCGGGTGAACCCACAATGTCCGATGTGGGTACTGCTTCTCACTCGAGCGGTAGTGGAGCCAACCGCGGGAAACAGTTTGAACCCGCCATCACCGTGTCTGGTGAAAAGGCGGCCATCGACGCAGCCGTGGCGGTACTGAACAACACCTACGAGGAACTCCTCCGTACTACCCGTTATATCATTGTTCCGGTGCCTAAGCCTCTCCACCGTTTCCTGATCGACCCGAAAGGGTCCTTCCTCCAGGAGATTTTGGAACGCACGGATTGCGCCTTGGAACTTCCGGCACCTCATGATCCCACGGATTCGGTTGGTTTGCGTGGACCCGAATCCCAACTAATGGAAGCCATGACATTGGTAATGGACAAGGCCAACGCTTACCAGGTGGATACTATCGACCTATGCACCTTACATCCTTGTACTTCTCCTCGGGACCACGCCGAACAGCTGTTACGATATCTTAGAACCCGGGCCAACCTCCGGAAACTGGAAACCGAGCACAATGCGCAAATTTACCTCCCCAAGCAACCCCACTTTGACCATGAATTCGTGGTGGAAATTGTGGCCCACGATCATTCAGGTCTGATGAACGCACGCCAAGGCCTGGTGGAGATTCTCAAGGCCCTTCCCCCTCATCACATGAAGGTATGTCACCTGGAACCCCATGTCCACGGCCACTTATTGGGACGTGGCGGACATAACCTCCAGCGTATTCATAAAGCCCATGGGGTGTTGATTATTCCCGATCGGGAAGATGGCAGCTCTGACGTTTTATTAGTATACGAGCAAAATCCTACCGTGGACTTCTATATCCAAGATAAGCGTATGCATGCCGAAGCTGTCACCGATCTGCTACAACAAGTAGCGGATGAACTGACCAATACTGTTGGGGATGCAGCTGACTACACCACCCGTACGCTCCACGTGCCCGTTCGTTTTCACCATGCCATCACTGGGCCTAAAGGGGCCACCCTGGGTCAAATTGTGGGTCCTGACGGGTGGACATTTGTAAGTGTCGGTGAAACCAAGAGTGGCGAATCCACGGATGACCACGTCACCATCAAAGGTCCCGTGGATGAAGTGGAACGGGTTGCCAAAGAGATCCTACGCCGGGTGGAGGAGGCCGAACGCCATGAGGTTTTGCACTCTTTTGAGGACCAAGTGACTGTGTCTCAGCAGTATCTGCCCCACGTCATCGGAAAGGGTGGTAGCAATATTTCCAAACTAGAAACTGAGCACGATGTGCACATTGATGTGTCGGATAAATCAGTCAAAAACCCCCAAGTAGTGGTCCATCTCAAAGGTACCCAGGAAGGAGTAGCGGCCGCCAAACAGGCCATCACGATTTTGACGGAGCGTCTGGCCGACCACACGGTGCTTAGTATCCACGTCAATCCCCGTTTGCACCCGGCGCTCATCGGTTCCCAGGGTCGTTTCGCTCGGCGGTTGGAAGAGAAATACAGTGTATTTATCAAATTTCCCAAATCGCATGTCAGTAGTGACACTGACACCCCAGAACGGAGTGCCTCGCCCACAGAACCCGTGGGACAAAAGGCCGACGAGATCATCATCAAGGGTGGTCGCAAGGGCGTGGAAGAGGCCAAAGCAGAACTGTTGGAATTGGCGGAGTACGAGGAAGCGCACAACCAGAGCGAGACATTCCAGGTACCTTCCGCTGCCATTCCCTACATTGTGGGACGTAGCGGTGCTCAGGTCAACGAAATAAAGGACGCCACCAATACTCACATTGATTTGGGATACGCTGGGGAAGGGAATCAGGTACCGGTCACTGTGCGCGGTACCAAGTCAGGCATTGCCAAGGCCCGTCGCCGTATCGAAGCGGTGGTGGCCGATCAGGAAATGCAAACCAGTGTTACGCTCCACATCGACGCTGGACTCCACAAGTCCCTCATTGGAGCAGGGGGTTCCAAAATCCGTGATCTGATTACCCAACACGGTGGGGACCAAGAGTTGGTTTCGGGATCCGGTAGCTGTCGTGTGTTTTTCCCACCCAGACATGCCACCTCGGCCAAGGCTGACGAAGTGGTTGTTAAAGGGGATCGCACTGTGGTGGCCAAAGTCAGTCAAGCCTTGGAGGAACGCGCCCAGGAACTTAAGCACCGCGTGTGTGTAACGGTGAACATTCCCGTGACCGACCATCCGTCCATCATCGGACGGGGCGGGGCCACGCTACGGGAGATTCAGGACAAGTACCACGTGGATGTGGACTTTGCCAGCTCCCAAGGGCGTCTCAAGGAGCAAGAAACCAGTAATTCTGACCCGACCCTGGTTCGCATTTACGGAAAACAAGGTGATTGCGAAGCAGCCGCGCAGAATCTCTTGTCGCGGGTACGGTTACAAAAACGTTTGGTGGTACCTCTCCGTGTACACCAACTCATCGGGGGTTCCTCGTCTGATCTCTGGCGTACGATTCGTAACGAACTACACGTTTATATCGATCCTGAGAACAAGACCCTAACCTCTACATCTACACCTCTCCCGAAAGTGGATTCGGAGGATGACAAACCCCAACCGGAATTCCAGGAAGGTACCATTACGTGGGTGCTCAAGGGTAACCAACAGGTGGTGGAAAAGGCTGTCCAACGTTGCCAAGCTGCTATCGACTATGCGCAAGCCAATAGTCAAGTAGATTATGTAAAGGTACCCGCCAGCTACCACCGTTTTATTATCGGACGCGGGGGTTCCACCATCCAACGCATTCGTCAGGAAACGGGTTGTCGGGTGGAGGTACCCAAAAATGGACGTACGCGAGGCCACCGTGGAGACATTTCTCCGGCGGAACCTGGGGAAACTGTGCACCAGATGGATGCCAGCGGTATCGTTTGTACTACCGGGGAATGGATTACGTTGATCGGATCCCAGCAAAGTATCGAACAAGCCAGGGATCTCATTGAAGAAATTATTGACGATGCTGCCTACTAGTAAAACTTTAAACCAAAAATAAGAAGCGAATGGTGAGCAATTCTCTATTTCGCTCTTTGCTACCTGTTTAGAATGTAATATTCTTACTATTTATACATTTACATATTATTTTTTTTGGGTACGAATAAAGTGTTTAAAAAGCTAGCATTATTGCTGTGTATCAATTTATCAACGTGGATTTGTGTAAAAAGGGAAGTTTGAGTACCAGCTCCCAAACCATTATTCGAACCTCCCAATACTAATAACGTTCACTCTGAATGTTACCGTAAAATAAGTGACCCGGGAACCATTATGAAAATAATTCTAGGGATCACTATCATTTGTGTTACTGATGAAAACATCATGTCCTTCATATGAAAACTATCGTTAGTGGTCACAAACATAAAATGAAATCAAAAATAGTGCTTCGAAGGTGCTGCCCTCGATAGACAAGAATGATCGGCTCACCTGTGCGATACCGAGCTGTCTTTATTGTCGCTGAAACATTTACGCCTTGTGGATAGATCTCCATATTAATCCAATGTAGGCTTATAACGCGACTGGTTGTAGGAGGAAAATTCTACACATATTATGTTTTTATATCCAATCCCAGTACTGGACTGGGTTTTCAGAATGCCTTCTTTTTGAAAATATTGTCTTTTCATTTAAGTAGGAATGCGTGAACCGTGGTTACCATTGATGGTGACGATCTGTGGCACATAATTTTTTTTTCTAAAAATCCACCCGACTTCATCATCACTGGGCTTATATAAATTGAATATAGTTTCCTTCAATGCCATTTTCCTCGTAAACAAGTTTTTTTTAACAGTACTCGGAAACTCCACTCTACATTGATGGCTACCAGTGCATTGCCTAGGCTTGCACACCTCTTTTGTTATTATACAGTAACTCTTACAACTATAAATGTGCCTCTAGCATGCGTTGGATATTGTCATTCCAGTATGTCTTGGTAATAGGCCTAGCGTTCACGAATGTCTTGATGTACTACGAAACCTTCGCCCATCCTAATGCTTGGGGATCTATAAAGGCGCTGTTTAGCTGAATTTCGCGTCGTAAAAAAGAGCTAGCTGATATAAATAAAAAAAATTACAGCGATTGCTGGACGATGCTGGCTCTAGTAAAAACCCATCCCTTTCTCGACAGCTCTCATTTCATAATCAAGCAGAGATTAGATCCCCCCTTCGATCTACCACCCCTCCTATTCCTCCCAAACCACAAAGATGAGATCCTCCTCCTATTCCCCCCCTAAATCACAAGAGTGGAGATCCCCCTCTTAGCCTACGACTCCTACCGCTCAAGCAGGCCATTCTCCAGTGACTACTTGATGGCCGACACTGTATCTCCAAGTGGTGATTCGAACGAGGCATGGTCGGTTTAAACAAAAGCACTACACGTTAAAAAAAGCGTATTTCGTTTTGTCATTTCAGTTTTTTCCCAATAGTTTTGGCTCACTTTGCTGCGCTTGATCACAGACTTTCTGATACTTCATTGCTTTATGTTTCCATGATGTATTTTCAATTTTTAGTTACCATAGGCAGTCAATTTCTACACTTATTAGTTGCAATGAGAAATAATTTTGTATTGCAACTAGTATCCTTAGTAATCCATTAAGCCATGATATCTATCGTAAATTAGTAAAATAATAAAGGGTTATATTCTTCGAATCTTTAATCTTCCTATCGTCATGCGGCAGTAAAAACATTACCAAATGTCAACAATTCCCAACAAGCCTTGAACATACCCCGTCAAGCCTACTTGGTTACATCATGAATGGCTTCGGCGAGGTACTTGACGTTCTTGGACGATATACCAGCCATGGAAATACGACCGTCCTTGGTCAGATACACGTGGTGATCCTGAGTAAGACGCTCCACCTGTTGGGGCTGAAGGCCGGTGTAGCAAAACATACCAATTTGGTTGGTAATGTGTTCCCAGTTGTGCTGAGACCCGAAATCCTTTTCCAAATGATGGCGCAGACTGGTACGCATACTAATGATGCGGTTGGCCATGCCCTTGACTTCTTCGAGCCATTCGTTGTAGAGAGCTTGGTCATCCAAGATTTCGTTGACAATACGGGCACCGTTGAGGGGTGGGTTGGAATACATGGGCCGGATAATAATTTTCAGTTGGGATTCCACCGCGGCTTTTTCTTTAGGGTCGGCACACACCATCGAAAAGGCCCCCACACGTTCGCCGTATAGACCCAGGTTTTTAGCAAAGGACTGGGCCAGAGCCACGCGGTGACCGGCCGCTACGAAATCACGAACCGCCTGGGCGTCACGGTGAATATCCCCCGAAGCGAACCCTTGGTAGGCCATATCGAAGAAACAAAAATGGTCACGGTCCTTGATCACCTGGGAAATCTCCTGCCACTGAGCGGGAGTGGGGTCCACTCCGGTGGGGTTATGAGCACAAGCGTGGAGCAACACCACAGAGTTTTGGGGAAGGTTACGCAAGTCTTCCAACATCCCCTGGATATCAAGCCCGTTGGTACCCTTGTCAAAGTAGCGATACTGCCCCACTTCCAACCCCGAATCACGGAAAATAGGAGTGTGGTTACCCCACGAAGGGGTCGGCAAGTAAATCTTCTTAGCGAAAGGGTAAAACCGCGCTAGAAACGTTCCTCCAATACGCAGGGCACCCGTTCCCGAAATAGACTGGGTAGCCGCCACCCGACCTTGTTGCAACGCGTCACAATTCTCATGGTAGGCCAATTGGCAAGACCGCTGGACAAACGACGGTAAACCGGTAATACCCAAATATTCCTTGTCGAGTCCAGCGGACAACAGACGTCGTTCCGCTTTGCGTACGCAACCTAGTACAAAAGGTTTGCCATCATTGTCACGGTAAGCACCTACCCCTAAGTTCATCTTGCGGGGATCCTTGTCGGCTTTGAACGCTTCCGTTACCCCCAGGATGGCGTCGGGAGGGCCTTGCTTGACATGGGCCCAGGTGGACACCGAGGCCAAACGGTTCACTCCGATTCGGGGCAGGGTCAAGTGACCGATTACCGAGCGACGGGCGGTCAAAGGAAGGAAGGTACGGGAGAGCATGGTCGAGAATCAAAGTGGTACTTGAGAAAAAAATAAAATAAAATAAAAGACAGTCAATCGATGTTAAGTCACGCCAAAGGTTAAGCGCGAAAGTAGCACGGTGGTTAATTTATAGCTTGCCCTGGGTTTGAAATGATAAAATAGAGGGAATGGCACAGCAGTGGACCTCTGCTTTAAAATAGAGCGTGAAATAAGAAACAGCAAACCAAGGCACGATTGTATATTGTCTTATCTCTGCTTAAATTATGGTTATATTGCATATATTGACAGCAGTTATGCATAGTCACTTCACTGGGAGAGGAGCAGTGTGTCATATCTTTGTATAAAAATAATCACAAGCCGAAAAGTCGGAATATCCATTCCTATGTGGACCGGAGAAGTAGGCCAATCCCGCCGTTTCATTCCAACACGGCTATACCCTCTAGCCCGCCGACCAATGTCAAATCCGGTTATAAAAAAAATAGTACGAACGTATGTTTACCGTGTACATAATTATCCATTCCATTGCTGCACTTCCGATCTCAATACTCCGTATCAGCGTTACTATTGAAGCGCTCGCCCAGTAAAAAAAAATAGACCTTCGGCTTTACTAGGAAGAGGAATTACAAGCTAATCTGTGTATTAAAACATAGCACGAGAATTCCGTAAACATTTACTAACAGCAACTAAAATACAATGAAAAGTGGGCATTTTCTGCAAAGATTGGGAAAATGATTAAAAAAAAAGAACAATGCAAATTTTACAAAGTGCGAGAAGAGCGAGGCGACAAGGACAAACAAGTCAAGGCCTGCTCCACCGTCGACCGAAGCTCAGTACATTCTTCGATTTGGTCCATTAATTGTCGAATCATACGGCCATAGTTTGAATTTTGCTTTCGGAGGGATTGGAGTTCTACCTTGTGAGTACTAATGATTTCTTGTAAGAGAGCTACCCGATCCTGTTCGTGGTGAAGTTCCATTTGTTTCATCTGTAAAGTTTCCAAGACCTGGGTACCCGCCCCAGAACTCTTGGGGCTGCCACAACTGATTTCCCCATCCCGGACGGAGCCACGCTTTCCGGGGGTGACTACCGCAGTTGACGATGACAACGACCCCGTCTGTCCGTTCGAGACCTTGCAGTTTCGATCTGCCAGCAATTGGTTTTTGAGTTCCACCTCACTCTGGGCCCGACTAAGGGTGATTTGCAAATCGCGATGGGACTCGTCCAGTTCCTCCACCCGCCGTTGGCAATCCTCGTAACGCTGACGCAAGGATTCGTTTTCCTCCGTCAAGACCGTCTTTTCGTGACTGTACTTGAGTACTTTCTCCTGCAGAGCCTCCAAACGTTTGCGGTGACCAAGGTCCTCCTCTTTCAACGAGCGCATCGTCAGGCTGAGTTGGGACTCCAAATCCGTAATACGCTTAGACTTGTCTAGGTTGAGTTGGCGAGCGTCCCGCAGTTCAAATTGTAACTTTTCGACGTTGGCTTCCAATGTGGCCCGTACATGGGCCCAGTCCTCCGTCGACGAGAACGCCAAGGTGTCAGTCATACCACGCGGCCGTCCGAATTCACCCGTAGGATGTTGGGTAAATGACATACGGCTGCTGCGTCCCTGCAAAGGAGTGGCGCGGGAAGCGGATCGAGGATTGCCGTGGTAGTTGGAGTGGGTGGGGGTAACTAAGTAGGATGCACCCCGGGTTCGCGTGGGGGAAATCAGGCCAGTACTACCGGCCAGGGGTTCAGCTTCTTCCGAGGGAACGTCACTGGGATTGCGCACAGTATCCGACGAGTAGGCAGCACCGTGTACACTACTCAAGCCACTGGCCCGGCGGTTAATACGCGGGAAGGGGGACTCGCACGCGCTGTGGGGCGGGGTCAGTCGGGAACCTCCCATCCGCGAAAAGGCAGTAGCATGGTGAAGGTCAGCGGCACCACGGTCGGGATCGTCCAGGGCCTTGAGGGAAGATCTGGATTCCTCAAGGGACTGGACACGGTGTTTCAGGGCGTCATTGAGCTCGTGGAGCATTTGTAACTGCTCCTTGTAATACGAAATTTCGGCCTTGAGGGACTGGGCCTGACCTTCATACCGGATAAGGTTATCATTAACCTGGTCAAATTCGGCCGTAGTGCGGTGAAATTTGTCAAGCACGGTGTCCATTTCGCTCTTGGCCAAGTCCAGCTCGCTTTTAGCAATAGAAAGGTCCGAGTACAGGTCGGAATTTTGGTTGAGTAACGTGGCACGGCTTGCCGTCAGCTCTTGGTTTTGTTTTCCCAGGGACTCATTCTCTTCTTTGAGTTGATCGAGCTGCTGACGCATAGATTGACAGTCCCCGAGGGCCCGGTTGAGCATTTCTTCCTGGTCCTTGGAAATTCCGTGTTCCAGGGTACACGGTGACGGATGGTCAATGGCATACTGTAACTTTTCAATTTCAGCCATATGCTTTTTACGCTCTTCGATCAGTTGGTCATTTTCAGTACGAAGCTTTTGGTAGGCCTCGCTGTACTCACGAATACCTTCCTCCAGTTCCTCAAGTCCGTCCGGGGAACACTTGTTTAGTTTTTCACGAAGGTTGAAAAGTTGAATACGCAAGTCGAAATTATCATGCTGAAGACTTTTGATACGTGCTTCTTGTTCCCGGAACCCCGCCGACTGCGTGGGTAACGAACGACGGGGGGCCTTACCGGGTTTGTCCTTGCTAGACTGAGTCTTGTCCTTGGAATCCTCAGGCAGCGGGGGTTTCATCTTTCGCAGGGGCTCGTCGTTTCTGGCCCACCCCTTGCCGTAACCCTGCTTCGCCAACTCGGCACGCATCTGGTCAATTTTATAAGCAGGGTAATTGGAAGTAGGATTGATAAACCCCGGGGGCATGCCACGACGACGGCTAGAATAAGCACCAAAGCTGTAGTCACTCTCCATATCACTATCGTTAAACATGGAATCTACCTTGAAGATGGACGGAGTGCTGGCACCATTGGAACGGTGAGAAGACATACTTGTAGTGCTTCGCATCGAAGCCCCGCGATCGGCACCGTCATGGTTCTCTTCCGGTGGCAAGAGTGCACCAAAAGCATCCATTTGGAATTCGCCCAGATCGAGTTCGGAAGAAGAGTCAGAATTGTACTCAAAGGTGGCCCGCGACAAACTCCGCCGGTAGGAATCTGGCACGGAACGGTCATCTTGGCTGCTGGCTTCTAAACGAGGGGAATGGATAATACCCTCAACGGTGTGAGGATCCAACGACAAGGAAGCACGAAGCGGTGCACTAGGTAACAAAGCGCGTGGGGAACGTAATCCTTGGCTGGGACTTGTACCTGAGCGGGACAAGTGAGAGCCTTGGCGCGCTTCTGGGTTGGGGCAACGAAAGGTCACTGGGGAGACGGTAACACTCTGGCCAGCAGGAGAATTGGACATTGTACAGTAAAGGGTATATATATATTATGAAATGTAATAAAAAACAACAATGGAGAAAGCGAGAGACTCACGACACTAGCACACGGGATAGGCGGTGTCGCTGAGAGAGTACTAGTTAGAAACTATGGGAAGAATGAACAAGTAAAGGAATAAAAAAATATAAAAAAGAGAAACAACAATCTCGTTGTATGACGGGGGTTATAACCACGAGTCACGCGTCCAACTTTTCCAAAGTGACAAACGAATCAGCGGGTGGCGTGAAAGGTCGATGGTCGAAAAAGAAAAGCAAGTATGAAGTATTAACGCGAATACAGAATGGTAAACAGGCCAAGAGACAGCGTGAAGAACTAATTATAACAACAGCAGTGTTGACGATGTACTACTGAAAACGAGTGGTCAAGAATGAAGAAGCGAAAGGGAGCACACAGGGAAAAAAATAGGATACGAGGACAAGACCGAACGAATCCAGCGGTCAGGAAAAAAAAATAACAAACACACTATTACTCAGGGAGAGAGTAGCTGCAGGACTATTAGAGCCGATGATAAAAAAAAAGAGGAGTAAACGTTGAGCGAAAGGGGTGGAAATTGGTCGCACCTTTATACTGCGATAGATCATTGCTATTCTCGCTATTAACCGTGGGGAGCGACGGGATTAGACCACATTCTTATCTTTTCGTGAAGAAATCGGCAGCCGTCGGTGTTATTGTTTTAGCGCTCTTAGATACCAAAAAGAGACCAAAAAGTCTAAATTATAAAAGCCGAAGAAAAAATTATACTAATTCAGGCACGAGGGTTACACGACTTTGAGCTATCCAATTCCTACTGTGGCAACTATTTATTTTTATTTACCAAGTTTTGTGGCAATCCTTACATTCCTCCCCCGTCTGGCTGCATGGACAAGGAACCCATGACATTGCTAGCCCCAATAAAGGAATTTCCCCCTTGTTTTCATGCACGATAGCTGCTGGATTACGCCGGCTTGCAGCTCTTGTTGACATTTTCTCTATGGATGAGAGGAAAAGAGAGATACCGGCGAAAGGAGACTGCGCCCATTTTAGAGTGGTCATCACTAACTGTACCTCTCTCGGCGTAAACCGCGTATGTCGGATCCATCCTGCCATCTTTTTTTTATTCATTCAGTGCCAGTAAACGAACACCTATTTTATACGTGCTGTTGTACACTGCGTCATTAAGTTCTTGCCATAGGGTATAAATTTCATCGGTTCACTCCTGACCAAACTCAGGATCGCTCTAATCCTGTTGGAAGTTAACGTGTGGAAAATGCCCACCGCTGTAACTCCCTCATTTTCATCACAACGGAGTTCATTTGATATCATATCCGTGCGCATCTAACCTGGGTTGGGGGAATGGGAAAAAATGTCGAGAGTGAAAAAAAAGGGAGAAATAAGACCTTTAATGGAAATATAAATAAACAAATACTAAATATCGACATCTTACAAGGGGGTGGGCATGTATTGCATCATCGACAAAGAAAAATCGACAATTCTCCTTTAATCTAATACAGCCGTTGGGGATGCAAAGGTATCCCTGGGCAGGTTAAGATACCGACCCAAAATAACTGGGCTACAAAGGGAAGTAAGGCTTGGGGCTTGGCAGAGAATTTCAAACAACAATTCAGGATCTTCACGATAAGCGGGTTGCAGTAAAGTGTGTAGGTCTCCCTCAGGCGCACACTTTTGCTTAACGACCTTGTCCAACACATAGACGAACCAATATACGTTGGTTTGTGGGTAATGCTTACTCCAATGTGGATGGGCCACTTGGCGCATGGCACGGTACACGTCAAACTGCCGATCACCCGTGCCTTGGAAGATTTCTTCGTCTGTAATATCGACATGGAAAACCTGGCTGCCCCCTAGTCGTAATCGGGATAATGTGTAATCAATAATATTGACTCGAATGCCCGCCGTGGCCACCTTGACTCGGTGTGGAAGCGTAGAATGGTGAAAATTGTAATACACGGATTCCGTTGCGGTGTCGGCGAGCATAATGTTGTCCCAGTGTAAATCGCGGTGTTCAAACTCAAGATCCTGTTCGGCAATCACCAGGGTGCAAAGTAACTGCAGCAACACACTTTGGGCCTGGGCTAAGGAAGTAAAGGTAAATTTTTCCAAAGATAACCCACCGTGCTCTAAACAAAACACGGCGTATAACTGGTCATCGGGAAAGAAATCCGGCCGTTCGTTTTCACATCGGTCAGGGTATTTATCACGCCACGTATCCCACCGCTGCAACAACGCCGAAGGATAAGCTCCGCGGCATATCCCCAGTTGATGCACTCGAATAAAATTCCACTCGGACATTCCTTCTTCTTCAGTTTGTTTGTAAAGGGGCCAGTAACTGAGTACCCAACTGGTGCATATTTCCTGATATACGTTGCGGAAAGTGGTTTGTCTTTGTCCGTTGATCTTGGTCCGAATACCCCCACCAAATGGTATAATCTTCACCACCGTGTTGGGCATCACCTGACCGGTAAAGGTCCGACTGGGTCCCACGAAAGCTTCCGCAAAGGTAGATTCGTTTAATTTAGTAGCCTGCGACATAAACTCCGTCCCTAGTAAATCCTCAAATGTACAAGGTTCTTCCTGACCACATACTGCCAAAAGGTGTTCCCGTCGTACCGTTCGCCGGGTCACAAAAGTAGTCAGAGCGGGTAGGTCACTCGGTGCGATACTCTGAAATGGTGATCGTTCCTGAGTGGTAGATTTATCCAACGGGGTAGCTGTAGGTGTGGGGGGCAACACACTCAACTCAAAACTTTTAGGTAGCATCGAATCAGACTTCTTCGAGGCACTTGACCATCCTGATGTCTTGTCAATGGGTTCGGCATCAGCTCCGAAACAACCCGAGTCATGCGTTATCGTAGTGATATCCAGCTCATCGTTTAAATCCAGTTCATTCAATTGTTTGACTAGGTGGTGGTCCACCACAGGTTCCTCTTCGGGTAAGTCGGAACGAGCCGAAGATGCAAAGGACAGAGCGCAATAGTCATCCCGAGGACCTACCAACAAACTCAGTCGTGGTGTGTCAGGATCCGGCAATAAATCAAACGTGGCTGTCGACTCCCCGTTGAGCTGATGTTGCAGGAGAATCGCCCGGTTGGCCTCGCGTACAAAGGATACATTAATGTCATCATCTGAATCGGTTGGACAAGGAGAACTGGCCGCTAAAAGTGGCGACCCGTCGACAAAACCCACCATCTCCGAGGTTATACTAGTCCGTTCAGGGGAAGCACCGTTGCTAAATGATACGTTAGTGGGAGACCCGGACGGTTCAGAAGGTGGTCTATCGCAACGGGCTACCTGAGGCGTGTCCAACCGGCTATCTATCACTCCATTTTCCCTCAGCGGGGTAGACATAGTCGGTGATTCCAAAACAACGGTACAAGCAGTCTCCACCAACACATTAAAGGGTTGCACATCGGTACCGCCATATAAATCGGGTTTAGGTTGACGGGTTCGTGGTGACGCCAATAACATCCGATGCCAAAGATTTTCAGAACGTGAATTCACCCGCTGACCATAGAGTAACCGGGTTCGTCCACGTTTTCCATATGTCTTCACGGCACGCGGTGGTGTGGCCGACATGACGCATTCGGCGGAAATGGATAGTGGGGCCAATTAGGAGCTCAAAGCCATGAAAATACCGTTTAAAAAATAAGCTAATGTTATGTGTGTTTATTTTGGCCATCTGCTGTTGTATTGTGTGTTTTTCCTAATACTGCGTCTACTTGGCTTTGTTATTGTTGCTTTTGTTGATGTTATTGTTTAGGCTCCTAATTTTATAACTCCGCGTTTTTTAAGTATGTTGTGGAAAAAAAAAAAAAAACTTCCCACCGTTAACAGTCCTGGAAGAGGAAATCACATGACGTATGGACACCCTACACCAGTAGGACGAATTGGGTACTTTTTTTTTCGTGTATATAGCGATTTGGAGCAAAGAGATGACAATGACAATAAAACCAATAGGATATTGTTAGTGATC